>JABFPN010004978.1:0-13988 GCA_022817305.1 Leptoteleia sp. ZL-2020 | reverse complement strand
ATATGAACATATATGTTTTTCTTAATCCATATATGACCATATATGTTTTTTCTTAATCCATATATGACCATATATGTTTGATTTTTACTAGGGAATATTCTATTACTCTTAAATAGACAGTTTTGGGAGTGTAAATTTACTGTTAAATTATACTTTAACATAAAGTTTAATTGTTAGAATATATACTAAATATTAATTAATTTGTAAATTTAATTAGTAATTTCTTTTTAATTAATAAAAGTCTGAGTTTCATTTCATTGAATTTCTAACTTCATTTACTTTACATCTACAAGAAAAGATTTCACTGCACTCATTTCACTGCGATATCATACTTTTACCTAATTATAACAAAATAATAAATAAATACCATTAAGAAAAACACACAACACGTTTTGTAGCTATTAACATTCAGCACAAAGTCCAACCGTCGCAAATTGATAATAAATTTCGCCCAAATCATAATAGTCTAAATAATTCGAGCGTCGAAATTCGCGATAAAATGTACGTATAATGAACTGTTAGGGAATCTGGTGTAATGAGATTATGTGTGTTCGTAACGTAAAACGTGCATGGTGCGCTCAAATGCGAAGTCGGAATAAATTAATTGTAGGGACGTAAAGAGCATGTGCAATTTCATTACCTCACCCTTAAGTTAGCCTCAACTCGCAGCTTCTGTTACACTCTGAGGAAGGTCGTACGGCACCTTTGCCAACGGAAACGTCGTGAAACAGGCGCGCTTCGCATTCCCTGTAGTCATCGACGTATACATACCATTCTTCTCCGGTACGCCCTTAAAGTAGAAGACACCTTTGCATAATAATGCACGTCTCTTGGCGCTGTTATCATTACCGTGTGATTGTCCTTCTAAATCGCGACTTGAAAAGACTTGGCGGATGTGCCGCACTGAAAACATCTCTCGCAATATGTGTTTTACGAATTTAATGCAATATCACTTTATGCTCGTTAAATATTCATGTGTGGTGTACGATTATTCGCATGCCGCAATAACTTGAGATGATACTTGTCTCGTGCTTTGACGAACGCAACATCGTCGTGAAATGTATGATTTGCGAGGAACTTGTGTAACGCACCGTGTCATCATATTACAAATGTGTACTTAACATAGTTATGTTAGTTATTAGTTGCTAATTGTTTAATTTCAAAGCGCTCGCTTATTTTAAAGTTAACAGCGTGAAAGATTTTTATACCAGTAAACGGTTAATGATGAGAATATGATTCGCGTATATTTATTTTTCCTTTTCATTCCTTGGTTGACGAGAATACGATACAGTAATGTAATAGAAGTGAAATAGATATAAATATGAAGCTTGATGTTTCCACACATTTCTTCAACTGCAAAAAAAATGAAATTTAATTAAAAATGAATGAAAAATAATTGTACTGAATGAGTAAATTCAAATGAAATTTAAATTTACCTGTGATAAAACAATTATTGTTGCAACATTTGCTTTTATTGCAAAATAAATTATTATAGAAAGCTATTTTTCATCAAGATTTTCTCTTTATCACTTTACTAAAACTAACATCGAAAGAAAAAGTCTGTTGATACTGTAATTCAAGACAAAATTGATTTCAGCGAACGCGCATTGTGTCTCGAGTAACTGTAGATTGAGTGCAACCAATCTCAGTCTGTGCTTTTGAGATGAGGAGCAACGTGTCGGAGTAGTATCTAAAAGGATGATCGCTTCTGGGAATCAGGTAAGGTGGCGCTATTACATCGAAAGCATTATCTTATCTCTTACGTCGGCGTCTAATCTTTCGTCAAACGAGCGACATAACGCCTCAATATTAAGTGCTCAACGTACTTAATGGCTCTACGACGTCATAGCCGACAGATTTCGACGCAAAGCAACGTTCCATTTCCAGTTTCATTAATTTAACTAGGGTTGTGCGCGGAAAAATCCACGTAACTGTGCTTCTCGACTCGCGCTGTTATTGCTACCATAAGCATAAAACGTAATGTTTCAGCGAATAGTTAAAGGAATATAAAGTAATAACGCACTCTGACACTAGAAACTTTGTACTTTACTACTGTAATGAGTATATATTGATGTGGCACTAAAAATTGGCTCCAAAACAGCCAATAATGCTCAGCATTAATCTTTGAACAATTTTACTTTTTAAGGAAATTTACGACAATTAATTTTAGGTTGTAATGTGGGACTTAGCTTTTGTTAAATGATGATAAACTTTGCTGTTCTGAAATGGCACCGAGAACTAATGTCTCATGAAGTTTATATAGAGTTCTACTGTTAATACTATTTCCCCCGGAATAGTATACACAATAAAACCTTATATAAACTCGAACGAAAGAATATAACTATAATTTTTTTTTTCTTAAAATTGTATTTTTATTAAGGTTTTATTGTAGAATGGGGAAAACTTAATACTGAAATTTAAATTCTTTAATACTTAAAGGATTAAAAAATTAGTAATTTCAATAATGATTTCAGTGGTGACACAACAGACTTTTCCCGCTTGCAAACATTACATTTAAAAAAGATATTTTTATTTTGGGACATTATTTTCATTTAAAATCTATCTGGCTTCATTTTCCGATTCAAATTTGATTACTAATTATCTTAATACAAACATTACTGTTACGTAAATTAAAGAATTTCACTGGATAATCGTATACAACAAAATTTTATATCCATTGTTTATTTTAATAAGTTAACTTGATCTAAGAGAACATCATCGTAATATCTTCGGGCAGTTGGAGGATTCTTTCCGGAGTTTATTATACGATTGATCCCTTTTGTTAAGCATACGAATTTGTGGTATTATCCGTGAAATCCGCTGATGTATCATGCAACAGCAGACTTGATTCCTTCAATAGACGTGATGCCATTGTTGCAGCTTCTGCCTCCTTTGCCCGATGTCGGCATTCGTGCATTCCCCTGTACATCAAAGACTTGCCATTCGCAAACCCAGGTCTTCATCATACGCGATGGCATGGTGTGCCCCGTACCACCAAATACGCAGTTTCAAGTGCCAGTTTGTGCGATCTCTCTGCAGGCCGCAAATTCTGCGGAGTGAGTTCCCAACAATTTCGAGCGAAATGCGAATGACGAGAATATTGAAAGCAACGTGGACAAGATTCCTCTGGCGTTTAATTCCTTGACAGCGGGCACCAGACGGAATGCAAATTTCAAATGAACTGGCTCTGGTTAAATATATGAACTTTAAACTATTGTCTGATAATTTGTCTTCTTCATATGCGCGGAACGAAGATAGCGAGGATATACCGAATGGTACTGGGGTAGAGTTACCGCTGTTTCGGCTAATGGAATTGTTATTATGCAAAAGTTTAATTAAAAGTGTCATTACTTCTGATTACTGGCAAGCAGTAAAAGGTTTACAATTATATAAATTACACAGGGAAAGGTAATACCTTTTTATTTTAAAGCAGTCGGATCCGTGCAAGGACAAAAATAAATATAAATAAATGAATATGCGAAGAACACTGCAAACAATGCTTGAAATCTGTTCGTTTCGTTTATTAATATTTTTTATCTTTTATAACATATATATAACTTCGCTAATGTAGTTGATTCAATGGTTTTATTTTTCCTCTTGTATCATTAAAATCCAGGATGTTTTCTTATCCGGATTGTTATATGCAAAGAGTTATTATAAATTATTTTTTTTATAATTTCCAACAAACTAGATACACTCAACTTCTATACATTTGCTTATCCCACATTTTCTCTTCGACTCATTTGCTGTTTTTTTTTCCTTCCATTTGCTGGAAAACACGTCGATGAAATTTGATATTCGTGCAAACCTGTATAAAAAGTTTATTCGGGGTCGATCTAATTATAGAATATTTCTTCAAATAAGGCTATAAATTTTTATGGCTATATTTGAAAGCTACGTAATGTCAGAAGATTAGAATCAATTCAAATAAATGTTTTATCATCGAGGGTTATCGCCATAATCAATGACTATTTGTTCTTTTTTATTTGTAACAAGTGTTACGGTTACGGAATAATGGTGACAAATGTTCCCGTTGATGAATGAAATCCCCTATATTCCTGCGTCCCTTTAAATTGCCAAATATACTTTATCATCCACTTTACTTGAGCGGTTGATTCGGTGGGTTTCAATCATAATGACCTTTCTAGATTTAAAAATAGTAATCGATAGCGCCTCCGTGACATAAAAAGCTGATACGACAAAGGGGAATATGTGGCGGGTAGATGATTTGTAACGTTCCAGGTGGCGTAGATTATCCACAAGATCGTGTTCGACCGATGAAACGTGGAACCGAGATAACAACGATTACGTGTCAGTGAAACACAGGGATATCAATGTAGATTAAATGCGCGTGTATAGCTCCGGTTATAATGACATAAGATTTCTACGGAACTGAAATGTGGAAATGAAAAGAAACTGAATGGAAACCTTTGATATTTGCTAATTATGGTGATCAATGCAGGAAACGTCGTTCACTTTTAAGCAGCGTGAAGTTGTTAAAGAAAGCATTTTTTAGGTTATTGATCAGTTCTATTTGTACAATTCCAGCACAAAAATATGTTTAAATCGAATTAGAATATCTTGTTTTGAGTTATAATACAATCATCAATAATATAATGTAATAAAATAAATATATAATTACTATAGAATTAATTGTAATAAAATTATTTAATACTAAATGATTAATACGCTAAAAAATAATTAATATTTATTTTCTGACTAAATATATATATATATAAGAAATTATATTGAGTTGAAACCTTTTAAGTATTTAAAAAGTATTATTAGACAATCTTTAGAAACGAAGGAGATATCAGCAATAGTAGAAATCCAGTTATATTAATTAATGTCAGTCTCTCGGACAAAGGTCCGAATAAAGTTTCCACAAATTGAATTTCGGTTATTCTTGCAGAGCTTAGTCCTAACATCTTGGTCCATTCTACTAATTGTCATATGCTAGACGTGATCCTGATTGCATATATGCATATCTGACATACGATGACACCCGAATAATACATGTACATATATACGCACACATATAGAGAGTTAGATTTAATATACGCGAAATATACATACGAAAATACTTCACGTCAATTTCATTTGATAACTTCGCCTTCTCTAAATTATTGTCACATTTGATAAATTAATTTAGTAATAATTGATCACTGAATTAAATTTCCTGTTATTATTTACACGCTTTATTGTTCATTTATTGTCATGTTACAATGATTGAGTACAAATTTACAAAATAATTGTAAGCAATAGCATTAATTTTAATATCACTAATACTAATAGGACTATCATTAACTATGCTATCATTAAAAATTTTAGTACTAATAATACTAGAACCATTGTAAAAGTAACAATACTAGCATTAAATGTTTAACCTCAAATGTTTTCTTTTACAGAAATAAGTTTTACTGCTTCAGAATTAAAGTGCCAATTATATAGTGTTGAATAAAACAACCGAGACACCATTAATTTTACCGATAATAATCATTATGATATGAGAAATCTGTCATCGCACTGAGTGCGAAAGATTTTCATTTACATCTCATTAAAATATTAAATGATATTTCAACGTTGTTTTCGAAAACGCATCACGTTGACGCGAAATTCATTGCGCTTTGTGAGACTGTATATATATGTATATATATATACATATATATTCGTGTATGTACGTATATATTTGAGCTTATGTATATATGTATCAGAGAGCTAATTGTCTTCTGCTGTCAGTTGCACCCTACTTGCTGCTGTCTATACCACACGCCCCTTCGGGCTAGGCCATGGCTTTCCACGCCACCTCTCGCCCCTTTAACTTATCGAAGCACATACCCTAAATTATACGGCAGAGAGGATAAAATAATTACATGCCCGTCTTTCACCTTCTGATATCATCCAGTTCTACCGCGGAGCGTGCAAACTTATTTGAACAGTGTCATCCATACATCTACGACTATGACCTTTCAAACCACATGAAATCAACTATTCAGTCATTATACACTTTAACTGCACGTCCTAATTCCATTTACTTTTCTGATAATGAAAAGGATGTCATTAATTAAAAAAAAGTGCAAGTTTAATGGGAAATAATATGGTAGTATTTGGGGATGTAGGGATAAGGATTAAAAAGATATTAATTGAAAACAGAAGTAAAATACTTTTTGTTTGTAGCAAATATAAGCAAAGTTGAATAATAAAAATGAATTCATTTGAGTAAAGACATTTAATAGTAACATAAACTGTGCTGGACTGTTGAACATACTGTAAACTGACGATTTGTAATTGAATTGCATTAAGCATTATTGTACACTGTACATGTAAATACGATTGTTGTCGAACGTGTGTAACTTGCGAATTAAATGACGAAAATGCTTGGAAAGTAAAATTAATAACATATCGAGTGAATTTATTTATCGGTGGTAAAATGTTGTTAGCGCTGAGTTTATCGTAAATGTCATTATTGAACGCGATCTGTATTAAAAGATTAACGTTGATTTTCTCTCCAAGCGTATCAAGTAGATAATTACGGGAAATAACGTTACTCGGCGTAACGCGCGAACCGTATTTACAATTAATCGCACGTAACTTTGAATTGAATTGTTCGAAATATGTAATAAATGTATTATTCGATTAATTTTATAGTTACTTCATAAAACCGATTATTCATGACCACGTCAGAATTTTAATTCGAGCGTGCCATTTAATAATTAATGTCATCGTAAATCAACGGCCTTAATGCATACTTATTTTCATTTTCATGAAACGATTTAATTTTAAATGTAACGCATTTTAATGCAATTCACAATTACTCCGCGCAGAACTGTTATCATCGTAAAAATGTGTCATCACTTTGCGATACCGAGGCTTTTAGTATTTGGCATGCGAAAGGATTCATTTTGGAACGCATCCGCATTATTCTTCTGCCACTTTATACAATACATATATATTACTTCTATGAATAATCTCATTCTATTAGTGGAGCATTATTTTCCGCAAGCGACATCAAAGAGGATTGCGACGGTATTGTATTACCGCGATAATTCCTCGTTATTAGGGCGAGGCAACTTTGGTTCTATGTCGGCTTACCACACCCCAAGTGCCGAAACAAATCCACCCGAATTGAAACTGATGCAAAGGAACCCGCTGCTCTTCTCTTTCCGATGCTACGAGGAGCTTGACAAAAGACCGGCAAAAATGACTGTGCCGGCTAATCCACCGCATGAAAAATGCCGTGCAGGTGAACGCGACTCTAAAGAACTTACCCTCGAAACAGGTGGACCCATTTTATACCCTTCGACACAAAAATATAACTAGCAATGCACTAATGTCCTCGACTATCTCGTTAATCTTTGTCACTGGAGGGTAGCTGACCCCTCAGAAAAACTCCAATTTAGAAAAAAGATTATCATCTAATCTGTTCATTTAATCAAGACGTACACATTTTATTTGGGAGATGACTTCTGAAAATAATTGCTGGGGGTAATGTGGTCATAGAATGTCATAACTTTGAACCATTAACGAGGAAAGAGAATAATCGACTAAAATTAATAATTAAATGATTATCTGAAGATGGTAAAACGATAACAAATGTAAGGATAATGGGGTGGTATATATTGTAAGTTAGCGTGATAGAAATACGATACAGAGTAAAGGTTATATTAAACTCCGCTCTCATATTTCCGGTAAAATGTTACTTCTAGTACAGTAAACATTTCCATAATTGCAACAGTTATTTTTATATGGTGCGCGTGGAATATTCTAAAATTTACATCGTTCTTTTTAGTTAAAATTATAATTAAACGATATTTATGAATAAATACTAAATATATTGATTTGATTAAAACTGTTTGAAAACTATATTCACTGAACGGACCACGAAATTGCGTATTCCTATTAAATAATGCAATATCTTGATCACGAAGCGAATTCATGTTTCACAATTAAGGATTGAATTCGACGGCCTGAGCGCCACCTACTTAGTACTTGAGGCTACAGGTACGACGCTACGCTTCTTGTCCTACGTAAATAAGCCAATAGTTTATCGAAGGAAGTTGAATGCGAACTCTTAACTAACAATAACAAACCAACTTGCGCATCCCATTATACGGAACTCCAAACTCAACACAAGCCCCTCAGCATTACCGTCGATAAATTACGTCAAAGATATTATCGTCTTTATAACTTGATTAACATATTGGCAACTGTAAAGTTCATTTCCGACCGTATTTGCGTACGTGCGTTGAAAGAGAAATACAATATGTTCAATTCGGCAATAAATTATACTTTAATTCGAAGTATATTGCTGGTTTATTGCTGATAAATCACTGTCCGTTGCATTCATCTATCTAGCTAAATGTATTACGCGGAATAAATGATAGCCGTGGCACGAAAACGTTGAAAACGCGCGTACGAAAATTCGCATTGTCCTTTTATTTACCCATAATCGGGGTACGATGATTGGAGGATATCGCCCATTCAATTACGTTAAATCCGTGGGGCACAAAAAAAGGCCCGATAAGCTCGCGGCACTTTTGAATTCGTCACAAAGAAGATTGCATTCTGGCGAGCAGCTTTTATTTTAAAAAGATGGTTTGATCGACTGACCGCTTAAAATCTTCTATAAATAGCACTTTAAACACCCCAACGACCATGTCAGTCACTGAAATATACCAATACTGGAACGTGCATTCATGTGACAAAAACGGTCAGACAAAGAGACCGACATGAAGGAGAGGCTAACTTCTTCTCGTTTTATAATCAGTTCATCAACTTTTCTCGCTGCTATATGTATTAATTTTGATTTCGTGACATTTAATGCACAGTTATATGAATTATTGAAATTAATAAACGAATGTTGTTTATTAGGTAAACTTGTTATTGTAGCTGATAACCTTTAACGCAATAGGTTCTAACCACTTTATTATGCGAAAACATTATAATTAAAGCTCACTGCTCAACACTACTACCTCAATATAAACAAAGTAACTTTTTAATCTTGCTATAATTCGCATCATTCTGACACTACTGTGCAAGCGCAAAAGAGCCAAAAAGAGAAAGACTCTCTACTTAGAGGCAGTTTGATTTTGACCGTTTTCCTCTTATTGGTTAGCATACGGAGTGCACGTTCCAGTTATATTATATTTCAGTGATGTCAGTCAAGCGCGGTGATTGCGACATTGATGACACGTGTTAAGGATCAATCGATCGGGTCGCGTGCTCGTATTTTCGTGCCAATCACAGAGGGAGGTTTGCCCGATCCTACACATTTTTTGATGCCGATATTTGATGAACGCCTCAAAGAAATATAAGCCAAACAGTGAGTATTATTATGCCCTTCGATTTAAAGTTTTGCATCATTTTATGGAGATTAATCTGTCGATGTGTCAAACTGAAATTGAGAGGCGTTATTTAAAATCGTGAAATACTGTCGGGCGGTCGGTAATGTGTTATGAAAAGAAAGTTCATCAATTGCATGAATACAATAATTGTTATTCAACTTTTATTTAGATGTTGGTTTTTTGAGGGTCCTTTATTTTGGTCGTATTCTTATGAAATTTCAGGAAAAGAGTAAAATAATGAACAACATTTTATACTTTGTTTTTACGATAAATCAAAAATCAAATACTTTCAAGTGGATATTCCTCTCCAACTTTTACTGATACAAAGTTTTTCAAACATAAATATGTGCGCGTATTTAATTAAACATCTACAATTCATTTTAATTTAAATTAAATAAATCCCTTTTCCAAGTTTATAAAACTGCTCCGCCATCCACTTTAACACACGGTTATTTAATTTCTATTCCGTGAAATTTATCTAATACAATTATTTCATCAGCATTAGAAATGCACCACTCCAATTGAAATCTTCCCCAACTTGGCGGCAAACTTCGGAATGGATTTGGCACTTGTTCTTTTAAATGCAAATGAATAAATTTCTAATGGCAGTAATCAGACGAAGCATTAGAGAAACTAAAATCTTTCGGTGTTGCGAATCAGAAGAGTGACAGGTTCATTGGAGAAACAATCGTCGCCTGGCGAAACGTTGCCCGACGGAAGTAGCATCCAGCCAACGAAGTTGCGAAGGCTAATCGTCCGACGAAGTAATTACGGGCCAAGTTTCGTCGAATGAAAATGAACCCGGCATTTCGAGATACTCACCAATGTCCGCCGAAGCGGTCGCTTCGGGGCTTTACTGTGCTGATGCCGCCGTCATCGAGGTCCCCGTCTATCCGTTCAGGCACGAGGGTAGAATATAGCGTGTGGATGTAGAAGCATAAAGGATGTTTGTGTCGGTCCATGTACGTGCACGGGAAAGAGCACCAGAGAACACTTCGGGAAATTGAATCGCGTTATCCCCGGTACAAAGCTCGACCAAAATACCGTCGAAGATATTTTCCACGAATAAGATCCGACAATCGAAAGACAGAGCGGAGGCCTTTGCCGAACATCCTTTTACCTTTGTGCCTCGAAAGCTGTGATTAGGTTGCTCGTTCGGAGCACGAGAAAACTCTAGGCTTCGACAAATTTCGCTAATTATACAGAATTGGTTTTTTAAATATTCAGGATAATCTTGCGCGCAGGATCGGCTTGTTCTTTTATTTTTCACCAGAACTCAGTTGAGGATTAGTTGCAACCCTTCTGATTCTTAAACCCTTTTCTCATCAGGGCCCATTCAATTACATAATTAATTCAACAAGCTAAGGTCGCGTTGAAAAATTAATTCCGCTTTATGTAATTGTGGATCAGTTCTTCTTTCAATTCTGAAATAATAGATTGTCTGGTAAAAAACGGAGAATGAAAATGAAATGAGTGTCGTGTAATTCCGAGACGAAAGGGTCAAGCAAATTGGAAATTGCATTAAAGCGGCCATCCGGGAAAGAATAACCTTGAGGCTGAAATGTAAATGAAACTTATCATGAAATTACACCCAAATGACAACAATATGTGTGAATCATGATCAGACATTTGCCGAGACACGATTATACGGTGTCAGTGCCATATAAACATGAGGTATACGATGGACTTTATTCGTTGGAATATTATTATGCCGACAATAGTGCGGCTAGCCTATGGGGTTGAAATCCGACTCCTGTGCATCATAATAGCGGCGCGTGCGAGGTTTATTCTACCATTTAAATATGCTATAATTACACGTGCCTCCTACTCGATTCGGTACATGTCTATCGGAAATCGTATTCTTTGACACGAATAATTATTGGTTACTGGAATACGATATGTTCTTCTTGGGGTACGTCTAAATTGTCTATTCAAGTGGTAAATGCGTGTTTCTACACTTCGACGAATGTCAAAATCTTCTGGGAAAGTGTCCAAGTAATATGAAACCTTTGATTTCATTTTTTTTTCCTCTTTACTATACTAATTTCAAAATAAAATTGCGAACAGTCATTGTAATTGCTTTTGTCTTTATTAGATTTTATAACACATTCTCAAATATAAACGAAAATAACTTAATTATATATTTCGCCTTTCGTAATTATGTTCATTTTAAAATAAAATTCTCACATTAAACAATTCAAGTTGAATTTGATTTCTTCTGCCTCTGTAATTAATGTACTGTTTACATTTGACGTGTTTGAAGAAGGCTTGACGTGAAAAATTATTTCCGAATAAGCGCGAGACAATAAATTTAGATTACAAACTCGAGAGCAAACAGAAAGACAAAAATGATTCCAACTATTCGTCATCGGAGGTTGATGTAGTGATGAAATTATCCGCGTGATGACTTTTTGCTCGCCAGCAATTAATATCACTCGAGTTCATCGCAGTCGACGGCGTGCTGTAAATTCAACAGTCGAATAATTCTGCACATAATTCAACCCTTTCTGCAATAACTCATACGTCTTGGAGAGTTGTTTCAGTAAGTGACTAGGACCAATGCTAATGATTCGTCGATGCAAATGCGGAGCGTGAACCAAACCGCTGTTCCCGAAGGCATTCATTTTTTTTTCTCGCTCAACTTGAGCGGGTAAAAGAAACGCCATTGCTCGGATAGGAAAAAGGATGGCGATTGCACAAAAGTCTCCTGAAAATTTTAATTATATAAGTGGAATAAACGAGCGATGTTTGACGCTCGCTCAAGGTGAACGGCGATGGCGTTCCCCGT
Source organism: Leptoteleia sp. ZL-2020 (assembly GCA_022817305.1). Taxonomy (NCBI): domain Eukaryota; kingdom Metazoa; phylum Arthropoda; class Insecta; order Hymenoptera; family Scelionidae; genus Leptoteleia; species Leptoteleia sp. ZL-2020. The sequence goes on along the minus strand of JABFPN010004978.1, from coordinate 1,856 downwards.
GATCATTAAACTAGTAACTAACTGCATTGACGGAATCGACGAAGGCGCTATTTATCAGTGCACCAGTAAAACCAGCTCGTGTGCTTCATTTTCTAGCATCCTTTTGACTGAACTGAATTGCATTTGCACTAATCACGAGATGACGTTATGTTACGGTATCGCCGCGATCTGAAAAAAGATTTACAATTGCTAACGAAAAGGTAATGACACCGAACAAATTGTACATCTTGCGCAACCGTTAATGTCGATGCAAGATAATATTGATGTAATACAAACATGTAATTGAAAAACATTTTTTTTCTTACAAACTGTTCCATTTCAAACTGATCTTCATCTTCTATTAATTAAAACTTATTGAACGGAGGTTTATTTTATGTTCAATCAGATTATTATTGAGCAATTGAAGCATTCTGCATCGTGTCCGATTGTATATTATTATTATTGTCGTTTTGTTATAGGAATAAATTTGTTTTTAAAAAATACGTGTCATTGAACCGTATTAATTTTCGGAAATTCTTTTTTTAGGATGCCGCGAAACACAAAAAGAATTCATTCGCCGATGATCACATTTAATGAATTGTTATCGAACTAGTGGTGGTAGTCTGCAGTAAAGGGTTTGTATTTAAAAAAAAGCCGATGAAGCTTTGGCGACAAGCTGTCTAGTTCGATAGAATATACAGAGCACATTCATGAGAATGAATTTGTTTTGCATGTATGCCTACGCACATACACGCCTACGCAATATTACGCTATTATTACACCTGCGTAAATACCCGATGCTGCATGAATCAGTATGGAAATTATCTGTACAATTTACCAATTTTTTGTCGAATCTGTAAAATGTGTTCATAGATAGAAAAAATGCTACCATTAATTACAATTCTACGAACATAATGTACAAGCGATATTTACCTTTTTGAGCATTTTTTTTTATTGCTGTAAAATGTTCATTTTATCAAACGATTTTTTTATATTTGATATTATGTAAATAATTCTTAATTCTTCCATTGAAACGGGGAACGTGGTAAATAGGATAAGATATTTTTTGAATTGCACTGAAAAACAATATGATTAAATAATAGATCACATTATGTGACTGAAGTTTCTAACGTTATTCTAACAAAATTTTAAAAATTAAGAATAACGACTACAAACACTTCGTAAGCGTTGATAAATACATATAAACGATTATTTTGTATGAGTTCCCCTAATTAACAGCTAATTTTGGTATGTCAACGGGAAAAAGGAAAAAGTTGTGTAAGGTGGCACGAGTACAATAACCGGAAATGAGGTTATAGGGCAAGAAAAAGTACTTTGCCCCTGGTAATTGATACCTTTGACTATAACTACTGGATCTACAGCAACGGCCAATCAGCGCCGTGAACCGCTCGACCAATGAGCGCGAGGCCGCGATCCCCCATATAAGCGCGCACAATCGGCCACTCGAGTCAGATCCAGCGGAGCAGCCGGACCAGAAGGATCCAGGGAGCGACCAGCTAAGGGGAAGCCAGTCCAGGAAGACACAACCGCCAGCCCAGGAGAGGACAACGGGAAAAGACTCTTGGTGAGCACGCTAACGCCAACACCAAAGCACCAACACCACAACACCACACAACACCAACAACAATACACCAACACCAATACACCAACACAACCAACAACACCAACACAACAACATCAACACCAAAATTGCAAAATTTATCGAAAGATCGTGAAGTTGAAAGCTCCTCTGTAGCTCAAAAGCTCAAAATTGCAAAATTTGCCGAAAGTTCGTGAAGTCAAAAGCTCACCTGCAAGCTCGAAAGCTCGACTGTAACGACGATTTTTGAGCTTTCGAGCTTGCAGGTGAACTTTCG
>JABFPN010004977.1:0-13988 GCA_022817305.1 Leptoteleia sp. ZL-2020 | reverse complement strand
TGAGGCTTGCCTCAATTCACGTCCACTCGCACCGCTAAGCGAGGACACGGACGATTTAAATGCATTAACGCCTGGTCACTTCCTGATAGGCCAAGCACTAATGTCACCCCCTCAAAAGGTTTTTTCTAACGACGACGTCAAACTCCTTTCGCGTTGGGAGACCGTACAAAAATGTACTCAAACCTTTTGGCGAAAATGGCAAAACGAATTTTTGCTCGATCTGCAAAAACGAACCAAGTGGCGCTCCACTTGCGATAATTTGAAAGTAGGAGATTTGGTCCTGCTTAAAAGTAACCTCCTCCCACCCTGCAAATGGGAAATGGGACGAGTCACGCAAATTTTTCCTGGAAAAGATGCTCTCGTCCGAGTTGTATTGGTCAAAACCGCCAAGTAGGAATTCCGACGTAGCATCCACCAACTGTGCGCCCTTCCCAAGTGACGGCCACCGGAGAGGAAATCAATGCCACACATCCAAGAAGAGGAACTCCATCACCGGAGCTGGTGCTCGACATTTTTTCCACGTCCGAAATCGCCGCTTGACCGCCAGCTGAGCTTCATTTCAACGTTTTCTTCTCTTTGTTGCGCCAGCCCTGCCCTGACGCAAGGGGGGCGGTATGTTTCGGCGACTTTCGATTTATATTAAAATTAATTAATTTTCTAAGCGTAATCTCGAATGTTTGATTTAAATGCCCGTTAAAGGAGACGCCTTTATTTCGACTTTTATTCGGGCTTAATTTCCAATATTATATTCACACATTATTTCTCGTATTTACTTTATTATTTTCGATTTATTTCATTCAAATACCGAGAACTAAGATATTTTCCTTTTCCGCGAATTCAAGTTTATTTACGAATTAAATTAAATTGTACGCTTTATTTTCTGTTCTATATTATTTCCTAATTTGCTCGATTTATTAGCTTCTTACATATTATTATCGCGCGCCGTATTTACGATACTTACACTTGACTTATTTCTTATCATACAATTTCGATCAAGTGTTATCATTTCTTATTTTGTGTTTAATATTTTGTACATACTATTTTGGTTACGGGCTGTTTACCCGGAATTAAATGCCAACTTCGTTCGTACTTATTTTAAATTTAAACAGTTCAATTTGTGCTCTCTCGCGAGTTAGTACGGAAATTGTTTAACTCACGCACCGTAACGAGGGACACTCGCTGTGCTCCCTCCGCGCTTAACCTACTTAGTTGAAATATACATTAAATTACCAAACGTCGGAACAGTGAATTACGCGATTTTTGTGTTCGACTTTTTCCGACGTTTCGCATCGCGCGTATGGTTGTCAGGCCAACCTGACAACGGCATCTTTAATTACAGCTTCGACGTACAACGTTCCAGGGTGACCTGGTCAACGTTACGCCTTGTGCTTAATCATTTCTATTTTTTCTCAATAAAGTTTTTTTTTGTGTTTATTTTCTAAACGGAGTGTTTCATTTCCCCTCACAGTCCGAACGCAACTGTTGGTCGCGCCAACAAGAAATATATTTTAACTGTACATAAATCACACTGCAGTAAATATACTTATAATGTACCGCATCTCTAACATTGTCCCCTAAGGGTTGTAATACGCTATCTTTGCTTAGCCGACAGGCTGTACTTCTTTTCAACACTTCTTCATCGACCAACAGTCTCAAAACTTTAATGGCCAATAAAGTAGGACTTTTATAATACATTCGCAGTAAGTAGTGATTCTCGTAAGTTATAGAAATACCATTTTTGATTTCATACTGTAATTTTACAAATGTACATTAATTTACTATTACAGTATGTTATGCAAAAACATTACAGTATATGATGCAAAATGTGCACAATTTATGATTTTAAACTGTTGTTGTAACGTCTTGGGACAAGGAGTACGTAAAAGAACCATACACGTGATTTAACACATCAGACTTTTATTCTCGGACCCAAACTGACTTACATGCTCTGCGCGCTATACCATATCATACGTAGATCGCTGTCTTCGCTTATATAAAATCGCTGTGCTGTTACGCGCCATCTCTCGGAAGGTCTCAAACACCACATTCTTTCCCTTCGACAATTGAATTAAAAATCTATATAAACTGGATCTATATAACTTAATATTATGGATTGATTTAGACTTACAACTCAAATTCTAATTAAACAAAACAATGTTTATAATGGAACAAAGATAAATTAAAAGAAGTGAATAATTGGATGAATATAAATGACAAATATCAAATATTTTATCTATTGATATACAAGATAATCGCCTAAGTGCTTGGGGGTTTGCTTTCGCGTTTCGATCTTCTGTTCTTTTGTTCTAGTTGTCTATTGTCCGTTGATTCTCTGGATTCATCAGGCTGCATTTCTTCTTCTTCTTCTCCTTCTGGGATGTCGTCTGATTCAATTTTCACTACTGTTTCTCGAGTTTCTTGTGTGTAAAACTTCTTTGCGTGATTTACGTTTCTCTGTAGGACATTCCCAGTTGGTGATTGAAGTGTAATGTTGTCCCTGTGTCTATCAGTTACTTTATATTTTGTTTGACTGTATTCTGGTGTAAGTTTATCCGTCTTTTGCTGTTTGATAATTACTACATCTCCTGTCTTAATATCTGACTCTTTGACATTTCTTCTTCCATCATGATACTCCTTACCCCTTTGTTTCCGCCACGCGTCCCGCTCCCTAATTTCTCCATCTAGCAGTGGACTTTCAACAACGTCAGGAAGTTTTGTTCGAAGCGATCGTCCAATCATAAGTTCTCCCGGCGATACACCCGTAGTATCTTGAGGGGTAGACCGATAAATTAATAGATAGTCTAACAGTTCCAGACGCCAATCTTTCCCTTCAATCTGAGCAATTTTCAATCTTTTTAGTAAACTGCGGTTTTGTGGCTCTACCTCTCCATTTGCTGCAGGCCATAATGGAGCTGAATGTTCGATTTTGAATCCCTGGACTCTTGCAAAATCCTCCATTTCTCGACTAACCATCTGTCGTCCATTGTCGCACATCACGACATGTGGAATACCAAACCGTGCAAATATTTCATGCAGAATCTTTATAATTTTCCCAGACGTAATTGTCCTCAAAATTACCACCTCTAAAAATCTTGAATAATAGTCGACAATGACTAGTAGGTGATCTCCGGATGGCAAGGGCCCTATCAGATCCATTGCCAGAACGCTCCATGGTTTGTCGGGAAGTGCATTTCGAGACACTGGAGTAGTCTGTAGTGTTTTCTGCACCAACTGACAAGCTTCGCACCGCTTAACAAATTCCTCGACGTCTTTATCTATTCCGTCCCACCAAACTTTGGACCGAAGACGATTTTTCATGGCAACAACTCCAGGATGACCTTCATGAGCCAATTTCAAAACGTGATTCTGCAAACTCTCTCGCGTACCTCTCAGCACGACGTTGTTAGCTGCACATACTTCATTCTTCAATATTTTCAATCTTGAACTGGAGAGTGTATCCCAATTTCCGGGATTTAGCGCCTTTCGAACTTCTATCAACACCGGATCTGTCCTCGAGCACTCGTCCAATTCTTCAATGCAGATCGACCGGGGAACTGCTCCTTCAGCTACCCACTTGATATATAGTTCATCTTCAGTCTCTAAAGTATGCCGATTTCCAGACGATTCTTCTGATAACCTCGATAACGGATCTGCAATATTAGACTTTCCGCTTTTAAATATTACTCTATAATTAAAACCTAGTAATCTCAAAATCCATCTTTCAATTCTAGCAATTGGTTTTGAACGCGGCGAGAATATGAACTGTAATGCTCGGTGATCAGTTATCAATTCGAATTCAAGACCATAAATCATAATATAAAATCGCTCGCATGCATAAACCAATGCTAGCGCTTCTTTTTCCGTTTGTGAATATCTTTTTTCACAACCGGTCAGGCTTCTACTCGCATATGAAATAACCCGCCAATCATTTCCATCTTTTTGCAATAAGATTGCTCCTAAACCCACCGGGCTTGCATCAGCAACTATTCTAGTAGGAGCTGACGGACTGTAAATTCCCAAACTCTCAGACCTTGTTAACATAGACTTCAACTTTAAAAACGCATCATTTTCCTTTCGACCCCATACGAATTTAACATCTTTTTTCGTTAGCTCTCGCAAAGGAGCACTAATTGTTGACAGGTTTGGTACAAACGCTGCACAGAAATTTACCAGTCCTAGAAAACTTCGCGTTTCCTCTCGAGTTCGCGGCGGTCTACAATTTTCAATTGCTTCTACCTTTGATTGCAACGGTTTGTAGCCTGACCCCGTAATAACAAATCCTAAGAAGTCAATTTCTTTTTGCTTTATTTTACACTTCTGTGGATTTATAGTTAAACCATACTCCTCAAGACGCTTCAACAATAGCTCTAACCGACGGTCATGTTCGTCTTCTGTTTTTCCAAAAACGATTATATAATCAATAAAATTTTCGACGCCATCAAGGCCAGCCAAAAGAGATTTCAAAATTCTTTGAAACATCTCAGGAGCACAGCTTACGCCAAACATAAGTCTTTTGTACATGTATAGTCCTGACTCTGTACCAAAAGTTGTTATTTCTCTGGATTTTTCGTCCAATTCAATTTGATGATACGCACTATTCAAATCGATTCTACTGAAGACATTAGATCCTTTTATCTTTGGTAAGATATCTTCTAACACCGGAAGCGGATATCTTTCCCTTACAATAGCCTCATTTGCTCCTCTCATATCCACACATAGATCCATCTTTCTTCGTAACTGGGACTATCGGTGATATCCACGGAGTTTGACCTTCAACTTTCTCAATAATGTCCAAATCAATCATTTTTTTAATTTCCAGTTGCACTTTATCGCGTATTCTAAAAGGAAGTCGCCGAATTGGCTGAGCTACTGGAATAAATTTTTCATTAATAGGTAACGTCAACTGAAAATTTTTCCATTTTCCCAAATCATTACAAAGTTTTTTTCCACTCAAATATTCATTAATACTGTTAATTTGTAAATCTACTCCAATTCTTAAAATTTGTAACATTTTGGATGTTTTATAACATAACAAAGGTTGGCCGGACTCTTAAACGACTACAAAATTAGTTATCAATTTTCTATTTCCTACTCGTATTAGACATTCAAATTCCCCGATCACTGTTAACTTTTGTTTTTGGCCATATGCATACAACTTTTTACTCGACAAGCTTTTTGATTTACAAACAATTTTCTCCTTTTTACACTTTTCCCATGTATCACGATCTATAATATTACATGACGCACCCGAGTCAACGCATACTCATCGCTTGTTGAATCATATTCGACTTGTTGAACCTTGGATTTTGAAGTTTTGGTTGACTTCCCTCCTTTTTGTTCCGCCGAATTCTTGTCAGTCATCTTCGTTTTACACACATTAGCAAAATGTCCCGTCATCTTGCATCGATTGCACGTTTTCGTTTTCGCTGGACATCGATCGTCGGTACGCACATGCCCTTCTTTACCACAGCTGTAGCACGTCACCTTCTTTGTTTTCTTCGATTTCGAATAGGCCTTTTGGAATTGCTGAGTTACCCTGGCAACATTTTCACCTTCCATGACCTTAATTTGCTGCATCGAAACTTCATCTGAGGCTGCGATGTCCATAACCTCTTGAAACGTTGGGTTTCCTTTATTCTAATGCTCTCTTTCTAACCTCATGATGACGACATTTTTCAATCATTTGATCTCGGATTTCTTCATCCTCATTTGTAAACGCGCCATACTTAGCTTGCTGTCTGAGTCTGGTGACAAACTGAGCGATATTTTCACCTTCGCCTTGAGACATATTTCGAAAAATATATCGTTCATACGATAGATTAGATTTTGGTTTAAAATAATTCATTAAGGCAGTTTTTGCTAACTCATAGGCATCGCCCCCATCTGGAACCACATCAGCGTTTGGAATGGAGAAGAAAACGTCTTGTAACCCCATTCCGCCATAATGTAACAACATGGCTTTCTTTCTCGCGGAAGTGGTTATGTTTTTCGCTGCCATACATAATTCGAACGCTCGGAGCCATCTTTCCCAGCGAGGATATATGTTGGCCTCACCCGTATCAAATACTGGCACGCCAATGGAATCTGCCATTTTCGTTTCTGCTCAGGCACTTAATTTCCAACAGTTTTGTTTTCTCGTCGCCAAATGTAACGTCTTGGGACAGGGAGTACGTAAAAGAACCATACACGTGATTTAACACATCAGACTTTTATTCTCGGACCCAAACTGACTTACATGCTCTGCGCGCTATACCATATCATACGTAGATCGCTGTCTTCGCTTATATAAAATCGTTGTGCTGTTACGCGCGATCTCTCGGAAGGTCTCAAACACCACAGTTGTGTTCACTGCACTCGACTTTGTCTCGTAGTGCAATTTACACAGTCGTCACGAATCGTCCATTTTGTGCATTTCTTGCGCAGAATACTTTTTCTAACAAATGTATACAATGAGCGTATTGCTTGTTTGATGGTGTGGATAATATAACCACTTGTCTATAAGGCAAAATAATATATTCTGAAAATTAACCTTTATTAACACATTATATCTTCACAGATGCATTCTCCGATTTTTAATTTTTTGCAATATCATGTTATTTTCAAAAATTACATTACTCAATAATAAATAAATATAAGATTTATTAAATTAAGTAGTCTATTTCAAAGATATTTTGTAGAATGTAAATAAATAATTAGTTACATCATTATTTATAAAATATAAAAAACTACAAAATATTTGGAAAATATTTTTATAAATTCCATCTATTTTAATTTTAAGTACTTGAAATGTATCAAATTTTATATAGCTTTCAACTTACTTCTAGGTTACGACGCGTGAAGGATGTACAGCAATACTTTAATTTGCTTACAAATGTTAGGAAAAGTATTTTTTCAATTCTGAATTCAAATAGAAAAAGGTTTACTCACCAATTTCTTATCACTTTTATAATCTTTTTTAATTTTATCCATAATTTCATGTTCCTCATCGTCGAGTGTATCAGATAATGTTTTTTCACTTTCTGTCTCTAGTGAACAAATGTTATTATATTAATTAAAGTGCATCTTGCGTGAAATAAATTAATCTCTGGATGTCTTTCGTGTGGAGGGGCAATAGTTTTAGATCTCATTGTAATGTTATTCAGAGAATTTTAAAATTTCTCATCCGAATATCTAGCAATTCCTTCGGATATCATCTAGAAACTCTTGTGAAGGAATGATTTCTAGATTGTAACATCCTGGATCCTGATGTATCCCGTCGTTCCTGTTTCCCCTTTTCCTAGTCCTGGAGTTACCTGCGAAACTTCAGTACTAATTAGTATCACGTAAAATTAAGTTATGAACAAAACATTAAAACAATACAATTATTATTTTCAAATTTATACTTAGAAACTTCCTCCTGAATCGAGGCAGATTTTTCTCCCAATGTTAAACTTAACAAGTCTTAATTTTGACTCAAAACAGAAATTTTTTGTTTATTTCACTAACCTTGAGTTAGCGTCCCGAAATAGAACATTCTAGAAGAAAAATTTGAAAATCTTTTTGTCAAATTTGGGACAACAAATTTGACATTGAACGTACCATTTATAAAGACGTACCGCGACTGCAGACATCACTTCGACTACACGCCCCGAATTCCGGAGAGGAGTCAAGGTACGTCTCGAAGTCCCTTTGGTCTCGGTGGAGAGCTCGCTGTCAACGCATGTCCAAGGACAGTTCCGTAGAGGATCGTCCTTGCCACCTGTAGTGACCCGAGCAACCGCGAGACCATCACACTAGCACTCTAACACACTCGCGGCACCTGCCCGCACACGACGGTGAAGGACGCAGATACGCCGAAAAGCGCATCTGGGCCCGGACGACGTACCGATTACCGGAGAGGTGACGGTCACCGAGTCCACCACGTGGTGAGCTAAGTGTCGCGCCACCGCTCGAACACGCACAATAATAACCGTGAAGTGAGCCGCAACTGACACCGCCTTATTGCAGCCGAATACCGCAGCAGTACGAGCAACGAAGAGGTATAGTCCTCGTGACAACCGTCTCGCTCTTTCACGGTACCGTAATGTAGAAGAAGACACAGTGAGTCAACCAATTTTCTTTTCTTTAATTTTTTTGTTGCCCACGCACGGGGAACGTCTTCCCCGCCGTGTCTAGATTGTCCGGAGTTGAATTACTCCCCTCTAACTTCACCCCGTTATCATTTGTTGCTTAATAACGAGTCGATGATGAAAATGTCCTCTGGACGCAAGGGATACGTTCAGACTAATGTGAGCGCTGTAAAGCGCTGTCACAACTGACGCCCCACTGAGACTCTTCGAGCAACTTTATTATTAAAGTTATTATAAAACTTTGTTTACTTTATTTTTATCATTGTCGCTCAGCCAGTGAGCTAGTCGACTATTTAATTTTCACGCCGCAGGCGATTTAACGTATCGAAACAAATACAGGCAAACAATTTCCTTTTATTATTCCCTCCTAATGTTTACACCAAACCTCTAACGGGTGTCCAAAAACGAACGTTACAAGATTGTTTCCAGGTATCATCCACAATATATACAGACAAATTCATTGCAAGAACAGACATTTTCCAAAATGTTTTACAATCAAACATTTAAACGTTTTGCTAGTGTCTTTTACATGTTTGTGTTTAATAATCAGTTATTTTTAGTGTTTATCTTCAGAAATTAAATGTCAGATGTTTTAGAGTAAAACACTTCTTTTTACAGCGTTGTTATTGACACAATATTGAAGTGAATTTTTGTCCTAATATTATTATAAAGACTTTCGTGTGTGTGTGTACGTTGGTAACTACATTTTTGTATTACGTCATATTATAATACATAAAATTATAAATATTGTTTTATAATACTACAGATAAAATATAATTTAAAAATTATTTTTGTTTCATTACCTACATGAACATACATCATTACAGTGACACTTGTGATTAACATAAAGAGCTTTTCATTTTCATTTATTTGTTCTTATATTTTTCCTATTTTTATTGGTGGCTAACACCAGATTATTTTTAAGCTGGAATACCCCTGTATCTTTTAGAAAAGTCAGCCTTATAAACGCTTATTAATTAGCCTTCTATTTTCCAGCAAGTTTTATTGTGGTTCGTCAAACAGTGTATATAAAAATAACATAAAATAGATTTACCTTTCTCAACATTGATTTCATCCTCCTCAAATGTACTTGTTATTGGTACTTCAAGTAAATCTAAATCATTTATAAAATTAAACAGATTTAATATATTTATTTCAATATTGGAAAGATTACGTTAAAACCTTGATCAGTTTTGCATTCAAGGTTAAATGCAATTATAAAAAAAATCAGTTCATGTCTGGAAATTTTAAAATGTGAAATTATGTGGAATTGTGAATATATTAATTTAACGGATAGTATAATGTGTTAATGTTACCGTCTCATAAAAAAATATTTTTACTATTTTTTATGATAAAATGGCTCGTTAATCGAATTTTCGACTAATATCCTTGGGATATTACATGAATATTATTTAAACAATATCACTGAAGGTTGTAGTATATTCAAAAATGGAACAGTGAAGGTTTTAAAGAATACCGACGCCATTTAATTGGTTAAAAACAGTAGTTTGCGCTAAGAGATAAAAATTAAGAGTGCTTCACACTCGTACCGATGTACTAAATTTCGTTCGCGGTGCACATACTACTTTTGTTTGTAATACTTAATGCTTAATAAAACTGAAGCGTTCAAAGGCACTTGCGTCGGCGCATGCAACCCTACTTACTGTTTTCCTCGGACTATCTTTTCCTTTATCAACTTTGTGCAGTCCGTAAAGGGCCACTAAAAGGCAGTCCGAGCGAAAAACGTAGGATCACACGCTGCGGTGTAAGTGTGCATGAAGAAAAAATTGGATAAATTATGTGGTAACGAACGTTAGGATTTTAAAATTTGGTGATTGGGTGGGGACGTAGCGATTTAACGCGATAACGTGGCCGTATCAGCCAGTCTCGTCGCCGAATTTGAACCGAGTAAATATAAAGTTGAATTATAGTTATCACTGAGTGTACTTATAGTACTTTGAATATATTGTTAATAAATAATCTGTTATCCGAGATTTGGTATGTTTTTATCAAAATATTAATTAAAAACCTTACAATTGGGGGCTCAACCCGGATCGAACTGGTGGCGGATTAAAGTGAAAAGAAGTGAGAGAGAACAATAATGTCCGTTAATAAAGTGAACCGCGAAATGGAGAGCTTTCTCGCGAGACTGGACCAAATGTCCACCGAAGAAATAAAGAGAGAATTGGTGGAACGAAGATTAGACATTGGTGGCAGTAAAGCGGTTTTAAGTGAGAGAAAAGCCTGCATAGAGATAGAGGTACAAGCGGAAAGAAGATATGCCACACGATCAAGAATGCAAATCGACGACGAGACTAATGGCGAAGCTAACGAAGACCAAATAGAAAGTAGCGAAGAAAATGTTGATGACGAAGAAGACGCAGAGGACATCGACGAAATGAATGAGGAGCAACTTAAAGCGAAACTGAGAAAAGTACAAGCAGAATTATCTGCGAAAAAGGTGCAGCGAAGCAGAAGGCAACCAGAAAATTATTTGGAAGACGATTTCGAGGAAGAACGAGTGAGACGACGACCGAGAGAACGTGACGTCATTGATAGAAGAGCCGAACGATATATGAACGGCAGAGGCGACGAAGAAAATAGGGCTACTTTAACATACAAGGATGTGGAGGACACATTGGACCCATTCACGGGAGATGATGGGAAAAGTATTAAACAGTGGATTGAGGACTTTGAGGATATAGCGGAGTTATGTGAATGGAGCAATGTCCAAAAAACCTTGTATGCGAGACGCCTATTGAAGGGTTCTGCGCGTTGATGAGCGAATTCGGAGTGAGAATGGACAGCCATACAGTTCACAGTAATCTGAGACAACGGAAGAAGAAGAAGGACGAATCATACCAAGAATATTGTTATAAAATGCTGGAAATTGCGTCGCATGCAGATGTGGAAGGTAGCTCATTGGTCCAATACATCATCGATGGAATCGAAGGAGACGATATTAGTAAGACGCTGCTATAAGGTGCTCGGAATGTGCGTGAGTTGAAACATAAATTTGTCAATTTTGAAAAATTTGTAAACTCGAGGAAGCAAGGTAAATTAAACAAGTATGATAATTCTAGTATAAAATTTGATAGTGCGAAATATATGAGTGAACAAAATTGTTATAATTGTAGAAAACGCAGTCACATGGGGAAAAATTGTCCGGATAAAGAAAGGGGGATAAAATGTTTTAAGTGTGATAAGTATGGTCACAAAGCAGTAAATTGTAATGCAAAATTAGATAAAGGTTGCCATATTATTCAATCGAATACGCGAAAATGTAATAAGTCAGTTAAAATTAACGGGTTTGAAATTATTGTTTTGATCGACACGGGCAGCGATTTAAGTTTGATAACAACCGATTGATTTGCTGAAATTGGAGCACGGGCAATGACCCGCACCGTAACACAATTTCAATGTATCGGCTCAGGTGATTTAAATACGTCGGGAAAAATAAATGTAAATATGGTAATAGATAAAAATAATTTTGAAGCGTGTTTGAATGTGATTTCGCAATCAATTATGAAATGTGATATCATACTGGGATTAGATTTTCTGAAAACCGTTGAATTTAAAATGAAGGGTGACGAAATTAAAATTTCTAAATTGGATAATACGGATAATTATATTTGCGATATTTCCGTTATAGATAAAGTAAATGAGGTTGATGTTTCGCACATCGAGAATGTAAATATACGTCAGCGAGAGTGTATTTTGAATTACGGGCCGAAAGAAATTAAAGACGTAAACATGAAAGAAAAGATAATATTAAAGGACGACGTACCTGTATTTCAAAATGCACAACGGTTATCAGTGTTAGAAAAAAGAGAAATAGATAAGCAGTCAAATGAACGGTTGGAGGCTGGAATTATTAGACCATTGACGTCGGAATATGCCAGTCCCATTGTACATGTAGAGAAAAAAATTGGTTTGACGAGATCATGTGTAGATTTTTGGAAATGTAATGATAAAACAATAAAGAAAAATCCCTTTCCCATAATCGAAGACCAATTGTGTGAATTACAGTGTGCTCGTGTGTTTTCTACGCTGGATATAGAGAGTGGATTTTTTCATGTTGCAATGAGCGAGGAGAGCGGTAAATTCACTTCGTTTGTAATCCCGAATGGAAAATTTAAATTTTTTGAGTTGCCGTTTGATTTGTGTATCTCGCCAAACTTCTTGCAAAATTATATTGAGGCCATTTTTAAAGATTTCTCGTTGATTGCGCGTCCATTGACGGAATTAGCGAAAAAAGATATGTTTCAGTTCGGAGAGAATGAGAGGAATGCGTTTGTGCGATTGAAGAGAGAATTGTGTGATGAGCCGGTACTGCGCTTTTGTGATTCGAACGCTGAGACTGAACTGCATACGGACGCATCGTTACACGGGTTCGGCGCCATGCTTGTGCAACGCGACGACGAAAGTGGGCATTCGCACACAATTGATTATGCTAGTTGGAAAATGATAAAATCGGAGTCGAAATACAACAGCTACAAATGGGAGGTGTTAACTGTGGTAAGAGCGTTAGAGAAATGCAGGGTATATCGGATGGGTATAAAATTTGAAATTATTGGAACCTTGATACCAATTATTACAAAATTAGTAGCCCCACATCCAGAGCAATGGTTCAAATACGAACATAGAGTTCAGCAGTATTTGATTTATGTTCCAACCAGAAGTACAGGCATTTCCCCTTTTACATTGTATTCCGGAACGAGAATGAAGCTGGCAGACGACCTGGAGTTGCGAAAAATTGTCGAGCAGGAGTGTAAAAATATACATTTACAAAAAGCGATACACAAAATTCACGTGAAAAATAAAACGCAGTATGATCGAAAAAGAAAAAAAAAAAAGAAAGAAAGCATTTAGTGAGAAAATAGGAATAGGGGAAGGATCACGGATGACTTCAACCGCAGCAAATTGTATGAAACCTTGGGCTTGACAAAATCCGCGGACGGATTATCGGAAGGATGGCCGAATGTGGTAACGAACGTTAGGATTTTAAAATTTGGTGATTGGGTGGGGACGTAGCGATTTAACGCGATAACGTGGCCGTATCAGCCAGTCTCGTCGCCGAATTTGAACCGAGTAAATATAAAGTAGAATTATAGTTATCACTGAGTGTACTTATAGTACCTTGAATATATTGTTAATAAATAATCTGTTATCCGAGATTTGGTATTTTCTTATCAAAATATTAATTAAAAACCTTACAATTATTTGTAATATTTATACAATTATTTAATGAAAAAAAGGTAACAAAATAAGAGATCCTTTTTCCAAATAAAAATAAGTAGAGAGAGCCTTCTTGTATCAACATACTTGTGTTGTATGCAACAAAATACATGGGGAAAGTAATTTGTTGTAACCATTGGTAGGTGGCATTGGTTTTGGTTAATATTACCGATATTTTCACAAAATTTTCAAGAAGAAGAGACCGATTAAGAGACGTATCGATATTATAAACCGGTATCAGTAAGGAAGATCAATAATTTATCTATTATAATTTATCTCTTTATGATACTAGAAGAACAAGAAAACTGAAAAGCTTTATAATTACACTCACAAAACTGTCTATTTAAGAGTAATAGAATCTTCTTATATTAAATAGGGATTCCATTCAATATATGGACAAAACTAAATACTATTTATAATAAGAATACATTATTCTTACGAAGCATATATTTATATTAAGAATTATTTCTATTTATAGACTGAAAGAAAAAAGTACGACAATAACAATTGAACGTCGCATGTGTATTTTCAAATAGACATATTCTTATAATAAATAGAATATCTGGTTAGTGTTATCTGAAATAAGTTTTATTATAAAATGAAATTCCTTTTAATATAAAAACCTTAATCTATTGTATATTA
>JABFPN010004976.1:0-13992 GCA_022817305.1 Leptoteleia sp. ZL-2020 | reverse complement strand
AGCTAAAAACTAATACTATTTTAACATGAATGTAGATAGCATGAAAAATTTTGGTATTTTAGCAAAGAAATATGTTGGCACAATAGTTACATGAACTTCATGTTGAGGAACCATCAATTGATGCTAAATTAACATGACATTTCTCTCGGTGTGGCTATCTTATCAGAGCTTGATCAGGAAGTACGATTGCCCTATACTGGCCATGTTTTGGCCCGATTGAAACTTCTAATTGGGGAATCTCTGTGAATTCGACGGGAAATGCCGCGGTCTCTTGCGCTTGACCGAGACTTTCGATTTGACCGCGATCAAATTAATCGGCGTGACACGAGTACTTCCAGTTGTCGTCGCCCGTTTAACGTGTCATTCCGTTCGTTAACGGGCCATTTATCGCGTCGCCGCGCGGTTCATTTGAATTCGTCATTCGCGAGCAACCAGAATTCCACCGTTTGCCCGTGGCACGACGAAATCGAACGTCATTTTTTATAATGGTTGATTGACTTTTGACGCAATCGTTTTTATATCATTTAACGTCAACGCCTGGCATTTCTTCCTCGGGGGCACCTTTTCGACTTCTTTTTTCTCTTCTTTTTTTCTTCATCTTGGCAATTGAAAACGGTCCTTTGTTATTTTTTATGATTGAAATAAATGCTTTTATATTCAAATGTCACGAGTTGTGCAGGACGTGAAATGTGATGTATGCGTTTTTGAGGGCATTGTGTACGATTTAACTGATTAATGTTGTAATTTGTGGACATGATAAATTATGATTTCTGTCGAATTAATGTGAAGTTTCGTGTAAGCAGAGTAAGAAAAAAGTTTAACAAATTACTGTTTGTATTACGACAGTGGGATGTGTTTGTTGAAGAATGAAGAAATTATTCTGATAATACACTAAGAAAAATATGAAAAATTGTCAGATGATAAATGATATGTGTGCTCCTGAAACAGAAATAACATTTCAACAACGGGGTTCCTATCGCCTTGGTCGTCGCGGCGAAAGAGAA
The DNA here is from genome assembly GCA_022817305.1 of Leptoteleia sp. ZL-2020. Classification (NCBI taxonomy): domain Eukaryota; kingdom Metazoa; phylum Arthropoda; class Insecta; order Hymenoptera; family Scelionidae; genus Leptoteleia; species Leptoteleia sp. ZL-2020. The sequence goes on along the minus strand of JABFPN010004976.1, from coordinate 12,988 downwards.
CGCCGAAATCGCGTTGATAATAATGATTATGTCACTTGGCGCGACCGTCTAATTACTTAACCCGCGTACGTGGGAGAGGCGTGCACGCGCGCTTTAGCGAGCCAGCGCAATCTGCCTAATTGCTCGTGTACGGTGGGCGTAGGCGCATGCGCGGCTCTGCGAGACAATCGGTTGGCGCCCGCTTTTTCCAACGGACCGATCTACCCGGCCGCTCGACCGGGCGCTCCGGCAAAAAAAAAGAAAACGAAAAAAGAAACTCGTAATTAATTGTGACGTTTATTTCGCGCGCCGACTAATTGTTAATTTGGAAAAATCGGGTGATTGATTCGCGCGCGATATCCGCGCGATAAATTTACGACCGGCAATGAAGTGATACTGCTAATGCGGTTCATTGTACCCGGTCTATTAATGTTGCCTTAACGCCGCTTTCAAAACGGAATATCACGCCGTGAAAAACGACGTGGCATTATTAATGAGACCGTTTTGAATAATTCATGCGATTTTCATTACCAAGACGCTGCTCCCGAGAAATTAAATTGTTTTGCATTAACTTTATCTTTGGCTCGGACGTTTTTTTTCCTCCTTTTTTTTTTAATTAGGTCCGATATTAAAGGTGCTTCCGCGAAAATGTCATTATCAAACGTCGCCGGCTTTTCTTTCGCCCGGAATTGGACGTTTGAATTTTCGTTTAAATTGATTGTTTGCGGACAATTAAAACTCCCAGTGGTGGTATTGGAATAATGAAATGAATAGGTATTGAAAATAAAGTTCTGAGGGATATTTGAATAAATAATTATTATATCATTCTTAAAAATGTCACAATTATCATTTTTGCAACATTTTTAATAACAAAAATTTCCATCTCTCTCGGACATCCTTAAACCGTGGAAGAAAAAAATACATTTGGAAATTACTATTACTTTCTTTCTCGGTCGAGCAGACGTTATTTTCATAAAATATTGCCCATAAAAGTGCACGCTTTTTTTCTCATCTCAATTAATTACCCATCAAAGTTCGTAAATTCTCGATATTACAACTGTCCACAGTTATAAACAGCCCGGTGAATAATAACTGATATTATAAGAAGAGCGATGTTCAATTTTATTGCGCGATTCCGCGTTACACGGCAAAAAAAAACAGCCGGTAAGTTATGATATAATTACGCGGGCAAACGAATTAATAAATAACTATCGTTTTTCATAGCACGCTCATGATCGTTTAATCGCGGGATATTAATTAGCCGATAAACTGTCGAGGGATTATGTAAAATGTGGACGTTTTCATACGGCACTGGTTCATTCGACCATTGCGGACGCAACATTCCGCCGTTTTGGTTCTCTATTTGCTCGCGCGGGGCGCAATTTGGATTTGATTAAATTCCAACCGCATTCCGTCCTGTCACAGCTCGCCAGTTACGCGCTCATTTCATCCAAACGTCATTATTTTGAATCAGTGCTTTCGAATCGGCGAGGGGACGGCGGAGTGGGGAGGGGGGGGGGGGAAGTGCGCGCTTAATTAATTTGCCGCGACGTTGTGTCGTCAAATCACGGTTGCCTTAAATGTGCCATTAAATTTGTTGCTCGGCCGGGGCATTTTATTAAGAAATTTGCTTCAGATACGTGCAATTAATAAATTTTATCGTAAATCTTGAGATATAATTAAGCGGCTTTGTAGCCGGCAATGTTTATACCTGGCTTATAATTAAATTACTATTTTTTATTCGCAGCCTGATAAATATTCATCCGTTCTGGTTCTTATTAATTATGTAATTACTGGTTAGATTGGTCTTTGATTGTTTACTTCGTCCGTTATGATTTGTTGACGTGGACAAGTCAATTTGCGTTCAAAAAAGTATGCAGAGTCGAGTGGAAAATTAATTATATATGTGGAATATAGGTTGATTTTTATATGGTATAACATGCATGTTCACGTATAAGGTACATTTATACGGTGCAAATCATACGCGTGACAAATATGTTAATTTTCACATGAGATGTTTAATACAATTATATTCTTTTTTCAATTTATGAGCTTCAGCTAATATTGTATTATTACCCCAACCGTTATATATTTATTGGTATACTAGTTGATCGCCAAGGCAAAAATATGTTGAGCTTAAATAAACGAAACGGCGTTGATTTTTGATTGCAGGGAAACGAGTTCATCGTACCGTCGGGTTGGCCCCTGACATTAGGCACTGGCGGTCTGGTTTTACATCTGGGCGAACTCGAGGCATCGGCCCTACGTCTCGGGGAATGTTACCTCTGCGTACGCAGCGCAGCTGCAACTGCGACTGCAATCGCGACTGCTTTGACCGTGAAGACCGCTGACAACATCGAGAAAGATACCGTCGAGGTGAGTCACACTGCTATGACTTTTCTCCGCCACGGAGTTTACCATTATAACCTCCGCGCTGCCGACTTGCGTCACTTCCGCAGTTGCCACAATGAATCGATTGATACATTCCGAGTACGCGCGAACGAACGCATCGTTATTCGTGTCGAGGAAAAGTCACTTCTCCCTACTTTATTAAGAGATAAATTCTGCGTAGAAATGCTCCAAAGTATGGCCAGATCTGAGAAGGATCTATTTACCCTTCAATCTTGTAAAGGTAATTGGTATTAAATAAAAAAACTAGGACTGTCGATGGACGTCTTCGAACAGTTGGGGAAATTCTACTATTCGAACATTTTTGAACACTTGAAACTGTTTGAACAATTCAGATGTTCGAAAAGTTCAAAGTTCGAAAAGTTTATTGAGATCTTTTAATACAATTTATTACATTTTTTTCATTTCCTTTTGATTTTGTGTTTATTAAATTAAATTTGCAAAAAAATGTCATCAGTCGGATCTCTAGTCAAAATGAAATGGTCCATATATATTTTTCAGTTTCATATAAAAATATAAAAATTTCATGTATGGTTTTCCTTAATTCATATACGACCACATATGGTTGATATAAATGGACCATATATGTTTCATTTTTACTAGGAAAGATAGATTTAGATTCAGTGGATAAATGTAATATTAACTTGTTCGAATCTGGCCAAACTGAGAATTTCTCCGAGGTAAAGGGTAGGGGAAAGGAGTGCAGGAGATGTAGCTCAAGGTGCCCGGGGCTGATTTTACGGGAGGTCCAAGATTAAACGCGTGGTTTAACTTGTAAATGAAGCAACGCACTTTGCATTAATTCTATTCGTTGATTAACGTTATAATGATCGGAGATACCGATCGACGCGTGAGATTTAATGCCAAATGAAATATCGAAAAGTATTCGGTGAGGCGAAAAAAAAAAGAAAGAAAAAAAACAGTTGCATTAATCTCCCGAGGAATTAAAATCAAACGACTCGAATTACCCGCGCGGAAATGTTTACATTCCGTCCGCGGGGAGAACTCGTTCTTATCGGGAAAGTAATTGACGTGGGTTGATTTATTGTTCTGCGCTATTATTTTATTATTTGACGTTTTTTTTTTAGTGGTGCATAATAGAATGTATCAATTATCGTTGAAAATGCATGTTTTATTCATAAATTCCCACATACATCATCCAATGCTGGACACGTTCGGTCATGATTTTATAAATGCACTGTGTGACTCAACGCGGCGCGGACAGTCGAGTAAAATATTATGGAAATATCCATTTTGTTCGATATATCTTTCTACTTCGTCGCGTTTAATCGACGCCTAATTGTTTTACGTTATTTTTATCGTTGAATAATTATACAAGAATCCGGATTTTTATGCATATATAGGTGGCATGTATGCCGCAAATATGTTGGCGTATATGTTTATCAAAACATATATGTGGCACATATACAAGCATATATGCGGCATATATGTTTTCAGAAACATGCCTACATATATGCTACCTATACAAAACGTTTTCATGACCGGGACCTCCCTCCTTTATTAACACAATAAAACTGGTATCTGGCATTAAACCGTTAAAGCTCGTATCTTCAACATTCGCATTCAACGTGACAATATTTCTTCATCTTCCTGCCGCGGTGTTGCTTAATTTATAAATAGTCTTGTTTATACTTAGAGATGGAACGAGTTATAGCTCTGCCTTCGTAAGGATCTTATCTTTGCAGCGATGTAGTTGGAACTTTGAGGCAGAGGAGAGATTTACAAAAATGTACCACCCTTGAAGATCCGTGTGTCACTGCGAAATAAATTATTTTACAATTTAATTTACGGTTATAATAATCAATTAATTATTCAATTTTTCAATCATTTGCGTTGGCTCGGGTACGGCCACTTCTCAATCTCGTTAATGAACCGGAGGTAAATGTTCCGATAAACAACACGACGAGTTGGGTTACAATTTTCATTTTTACCATTCAATTATTATTCTGTTCGAATGTCTAACTGAATATATATGGCTGTTAGAAAGCAAACAAAAAATTATAAAAACAATTGAGTAGAAGCAGTTTTGTGAGTGTAAAAATGAACCGGCATATAATTCCACCCTAGTAAAAATGAAACATATATGGACCAGACATGGACCATACATGTTTTAACAATTTCATGTAAGGAAGTAAAAGTCATACATGGACATATATGTTTTTCCTCAATCCATATATGGTCGATATATGGCAACAATTGATTTAATATTCCAGCTATGTATGCTTTTAATAATTTCCTTATATAGAAATACATATATGTCCATATATGAATTTTTTTTTTATAAATTGAAAAAAGGTTTTGATAGTATCGTGTGAACCAACGCAGGTCGCCCTTGTGTGGCGAGCTTCGTCGATGCGGACCGTAGGGTTTCTCGGTTGGGACCGGGAGGACGAGTTGATGGACTGGCGGGACTCGTCCTACAAGGTGCCGTCCACGTCCTCGTCGTCGAATCACCAAAGCGACGCGTCGGGAAGCTTCAAGTGGCGCCGCCGCCGCAGGTCCCGGGAGGAGCCGCGGGGCGCCGGCTCGCGCGACAACAGCCACGACAGCTTCCAGCACCGCCACGAGAGCAAATCGTCCGAGCGGCTGCAAGGCTGCGCCAACGCCGCCCCGGACCTCGCCGAGGGTGACCCCAAATTCAAGAGGTTCGTCGTCAAGTCGAGGTCCTCCTCGAGCGTGTCGGAGGCGTGCAAGCGGGCCGAGTTGAAGTGCGCGGAGCGCCGCTCCACCAGCACCAGTCGCTGCTCCAAGAAGTCTAGTCTCGAAGTCGAACAGGAGGGGGAGGAAGGGCCGGCGATCGACGGTGGAAAAGTGAAAAACGTGGCGTCGCCGACCACTATGGAGAAGTGGAAAGAAGCCGCCAGGTGAGTTCCCGGCGGTTCGTTAGGCAACGTCGTTATTTGTTTTTGACATTGTTGGCGACCCGCGTCACTCGGCCATTACGCTCGCGGAAGTTGCCCTTCGCGGAAGAAATGGCAAAGATTATTCTGCTCTTTTCCAATGCGTTAGATATCGCGTTTAATGTGCGCAAAAGTACCGCTTTGATGTGGGTACTTCTGCTCACTTTTTATCGCTGCGCGATGTCTCGCAAGTTTTCATTACTTATTTTATGTCCTTTGCTGTAATTATTAACGCATTTTTCGTATTACGAAGTTTTATGCTTATACGTATTCATAACATTATATATATGTAGACTCATGAACCAGTCAGTCAATAAAGAATCACTCGGATTGGGGGATACTTGCTGAACTCAAAATTAGCCCCCCCCTCGCCCCCCCCCCTGAGGCTGAGAAGACAACTTTGTAATCTCAAACAAGAACCCTTATTTTTTATAGTAGAGTCCCCTCCTTTCGAGTGATCATTTTTTGACTTGGCAAGTTAATAGAATCATCCTGTATAATTGTATATAATTTTCTATATCTCAATATTAAAGCAAAATTATCTATTTAATATTATGTAAATATCAAAATGATCAGCACATGTTTTAATACCAATATGCTTTAATATAAATCAGAATGGTGTATAATATAAACTGTATATTCATAAATTCAGGTGCGACACAAGGTGTAAAGTGCTGGTGGCGGAGGATCTGAAAAGCCCGGCTTGTTTGGAGAACGTTGTGTGCGAAGTGACGCGCAGCCCGCGAGAAACGTCGACGGACAGGTCAGAAGTCGTGCCGCATCCCGATCAGGTGACGGACGACGAGCTGCCGGCCTACATCGGCACGCTCCTCGTCACGGTCGAGCGTAAAATCGAACGAGTTTCGCTCGACGACCTCACCTTCCCCTGCATCGCGTGCAGGAACATCGACACGGACGATCCCCTGCTCGGCTGCAAGTGCGCCGGAGAGAGCTGCGAATGCGGCGCGGAATCCTGCGCCTGCCTCGCCAACGCCGACCCCAAACTCGGGGAAGCGGCGAGGAGCTTCGAAGTCCCCGGCATCAAGCACATCGACAGCGACGACGAAGAGGAGGTCAGGATGGCCTTCGGTAAGTCAATTTCGTTATTTCGACAAATCAATAATAGCATTGCTTTTGTTCCATTAATTTGACCTTTTACACTGAGAAGAAAAAATTGGGATAAAAATTATTATACTAAATGTAAAAGTGGGGACAAATTACAATTCTTGGCATATTTAAAATACATTTTAAAAGAGATTATCAGTATTGTACAATTTACTATGATAGAGTATAATAAAAATGTTCATTTTTCTTATAACCTCTTTTAAACTGTGTATTAACTTAGACAAGAAGAAGACATTTGTCCCCATTTTTACATTTAGTATAATAATTTTTATCCAAACTTTTTTCTCAGTGTAGACGTTTACAAACTTTACCTAGTTTCTTCAATGTTAAAAACGTTTCGATTTTCAGTTCCATTGAAAGTTCATATTTTTACCCTAAATATTAATAATAAAAATGCACGTTTTAACTTTTCAATTGAAAAAGATTCGATAGTTGATCCGTGGTAGACGTTGCGTTAATGTTTATATATCAAATTTCGTTGTACATAAATTATGACATGGAAGTGTACGCGATTTTGCAATCTTTTTTTCCACCGTCTAAATTGAAAACCCACACCTCCCTCTTTTAACGTATTATCGCCACATCTGGACAATTCTGCTGCCTGTAAGTTTCAGCTTCCTAAACAATTCCCTGAACAATGTAATTTGACATTATCTTTGAACTCAACATTATCGCGTATAACCATTACTTTCCCAATAAAGCATTCCCTCGCACGCTAATCTAATCAACGTGCCGCAATTACGCGTGATCTTTGTTAACATTCATCGCGCGCGCGCACACACACTATGTACCCGTCATAATTATTTCCTTTTATAAATCTCGGTATACATTCATTGATAACTTTTCCGCGCGCAATGCGTGAAATACCAAGAACTGATACGAAATCGTGCGATATAATTATAATAATTATATTTTCAACGAGATCATTTTTAGGCCTAAAAGTAATGGAGAAGTCGGTGTGCACAATTTTTGTTACAAATGAGGTCGTTATTGTGAAAGGAAATATTCAGATATGTAGTGAAAGACAGAAAATAGATTTGTAAAGAAAAAAACCGTTATTGGATGGCACAAAGCAATATTCCACTGAATAATTAAATGCTAATAAAGTTGCATAAATAAATATATACATTTGATTATATCTAAATTATTTTTGTTCGCTTTTCTTAACGAATTTAATTAATTAATCTCAGTTCCCATGAAAAAAATATTATTTATGTGACATATATGCCGCATATATCGCATTGTACATAAATTTTGTTCCATGGGTTGATTTACATTTAAATAAATGGCCTATATTTGTAACAAGCAATTTTACTTATTTCCTAAATATTTCCGGCTATACAAATTTAGGCCACGCCCCCCTCGTGTTGACACTTGAGTTTAATAAAGTGGAATATTTCTACAAGCCACGGCATAAAATTGTGGCAAAGAAATGGACTGTTAACTGGGAGGTAACGGGTTCTATTCCTCGATAGCGAAATTTTTTTCTAATATTTGTTTAAAATACAGCGTCACATTAGAAGGAATACTATAAATGCAAATATATATCCCCGAGTTATTGTAAAACGTCGCGGCCAACTATTAATAAATTTCTCCCGGTGTACGATAATAAATGCTGGCGGCGATAATAATCGTCGCGCGTTACGAAACAGCGGAAGTGGTCAGGTGAGTGAACTTGTCCATTACGCGGCATGTCACCGCGTACCAAATCGCGCGGTCGCAAATTATCGCTCTCTCTCTCCAAAGGACGTGGGTAAAACAGCCGTAAATCCCATGAGAAAAAATTTTTTATATAGGTTGCCATATATGCCAACATATATAAAGCCATATATGCCAACATATATGCGAATTCGAACGGGGGGCCGAGAGTACGCGGAATTGTTACCGACGGATGACTTTATCGGCCGCGTGGGCTATCGCATTTCTCCCGGGCTCATGTCTGGGCGCAATACGAGCGAGGCAATTGCCAGTCGATCTCGGGCGCGGGCCATGAATGAACTCGATGAATGAAGTCACTGGACATTGGGATTTAACGAAGCGCAACAACCGCTTTGAAACTGGCAGATACTCACTGCTGTTTGTTACAATATCTCCGCGGAAGTTATTTGTCTTCTGCAAAAAATATCTCGTGCTTTGATTGCTATTTGAAATATTTGAAATGATATGTTACAATGATATTTACGTTCGACGGAATAATCGAGTCTGGCGATAGCGTTTCATTTTTTATTCAACTTCTTCATTAATGATATTTTAATTACGAAGAGCTTTTAATTTTGCTTTTAAAATGAATTGCAAGGAAGATCATTACTAAAAGTTTCCTATTTATTTATTTTAGTAAATAGGAAATATATATGGTTCAAATATATTTTAACAATATCACATAAAAAAATAAAAAATTCGTATGTTTTTCCTTAATCTATATATGGGCTATATATGGCAATAATTTATATATTATTGTAGCCATGTATGTCTTCAATAAATTCCTTATATTGAAATCTATTATTATCATTGTAACGTGTGTCAACTCTGCGCTGCATGCGTCGCAATTTCGCGATCCCGCGAATCGCCGAATTTGCCCGACTCGCCGCGAGGCCACGTGCGCTGCGCATGGTCGGCAGTGTGCGCCACCATGTTTTAGTTCGTTTCGCATCGACGTAGGTGTCGTGTCGCGTGATCGTCCGCGTCAAATGTCGTATCAAAAAAGTCTGTTTCGCGCATACATAAGTCGGTTCGTTCATTTAAAGCAGAGGTGTCCAGTGACCGAGAAGCCGACGAGGAGGAGACAATACGACATGGTGAGTCAATCCCAACATCTTTACGTCTGGCCGGCCGCCGAGCCGCGCATTCACGCGAACCAGTGTTTCTCTCTCCCTCTCTCTCTCTCATTATTTCGCGTCCGGCAAGTTTACAGATAATCATTGATGTGTTTATCTATCCATTTTGCTTTTGCGTTGCGCAGCCGCGATTGGCCGAAACATCACCCGTGATGTTCCGTTTACCAAGCCCTTCGCGACCGGCTTTTAGGGTCTCACAATGCGAATAGTTGTTCTCTCTCGCACAGTTCAATGTTCGTTCGGCGCATTGTTTACGTTTTGTGTGTGTCTTTCTTTCGTGCATCGTTCTGTTTATTATTATTGTCGTGGTCGCAATGTTTTTACCGGATTTTGCTCGCATTAAATGAAAGTATTTTTCTTTTTGACCCCGTGAGTGAGACTGCGACAGCGATAGTCTGGTCTCACTCACGGGTAATTTATATTGAACGTTTGTTTTTCTTTTGATGTTTACAGTGATGCGAGGCGGAGTGAACTTTAGATTTTAATACGTTTCAAAAATGTGTACTATATTATATTATATATATTATATTTATTATATTGATATATATATATATATAATATAATATAATATAATGCAACTTTTTGAAACGTATTAAAACCTATATATGTGAACATATTAAAATCTAAAGTTTTGTTGTAATCGTAAAAAAATATAGTTCATATATAACATGGTAATAAATAAATATTTCAAAAAGTTGGGGATTGATTGATAAAAATTATAACAACAATATATAACACGAAAAAAAAAATGAAACGGTGGAAAGAGTGGCCAAGAAAAAAAAAGTTTGAGAAAAGTTGCAGTCGCCAGATTCTTATCTATGAATTTTTCCAATGCAGTCCAATCGGTCGCGGTCTTTAAAGTGATTAAGCGGTCGCTCGAGATCGCACTCGAGTGCCACATTATTACGGTCGTTTCTCACACTCATTCCAAATTAAAATATATTAAATTAAACGGAGGCAATAAATAAATGTCGCGGAAAAGAATGTAAGGAAATTTTTTCCCAAAACAACGATTACGACTCATTGTAACAGAGTTAACGATCGATTTCTAAACCAGACGCGCGGCTACTTTTATTTAATGCATCGAACGGATAAACAATTTTTGAAACGTCAATCGCCGCAGATTTATGCGCGGTTTACGTTTTCTCTCCTCTCGAATTTTTAACCCGCCAAATTTTATAAAACGTTATTTATGATCTTACGTAAGCGTCATCCCCCCCCTCCCCACCCCTCGAAATTAATGCACAAAGTTTCACTCGTAAACCATTACTGTGCATTACAATTTAGAGTATATTACTCAGCGAGGAAAAGAGTGGTTTTAAGTTGGTAACCCGAGCCAAAGGCGAAGGGTTGCCAACCCAAGAAAAAGTTTATATAGGTTGCCATATATACAGGCATATACGTGGCATATATAACTGCATATATTGTCATACATGCCACCAATATAAAATGTTTTCATGAGAACCTGAAACCACTTTTTTGCGGACTACCAACTTTATTTTTAAGATGATTAAAATAAATCATTATCAAACGAGCATTCCACCAAGGAACATTGGCTTATTCGTCCCGTGCGTAAAGTTGCTCGCAAAACGTGGCCTCGCGTCGTTCCGGGCGGATTATTAATGCGCGGGCATAATTTCAATTAAAAAAAGCGGCTCGCTCGTATTTTCTCGGCGCATTGTAATTGATATATCATTATTGCTTCTGGAATTTCCGAAATATTTCCTCTGCGAGTGGTGCCCTCGGTCCAGCGCGCACTTAAGTGACTCATCTGCATTAAACAAACGATAGCGTGACACGCGAATGCATCATAAATTAGCATACTCGTTCGTTACAATTAGGCTTCGCCACGGAAAGTCCATCCGCCGCGCGGACGGCAATTGAGACGACATAAAACGCCACCGCGCCACGCCGAATAGACGCATAAATTATCGAAGCTAAGTTTTGTTGCGCTCAATTATGATTTCATAAATTGAAAAACAACATTTCATAAATTGAAAAACAACATTTTAAATTGAAAAACAACATAAATTGAAAAACAACATAAATTGAAAAACAACATTTCATAAATTGAAAAACAACATTTTACAACATAAATTGAAAAACAACACTAAACTGCAGTGTTACGACTCATAGCTGAATGGTGGGATGTTAGTTTCATACTATTAGGAGTAAAATGAAATTTAATAGTACCACCAAATTTGAATGTCGAAATCAAAAAAGATCATATATAATTTTCGGTAAAATTTTTAAAATTGAATTTGTTTTGTTGGTTTCGTTAGTTTCTATATTTATTTCACGTTAGAAGAAATTTCATCAATTTTTTTCACAGTGTTTTAGTTATATTTTTTAGCTAATATATATTAGCCCTTCTAGTCACTAAAATTATGGATTTCATCAGTTTGTTATATATACAGTTTCTTCAAAAATTTAATTCTATAGTCAGGTTTACCTAAAATTTGAGGCAAATGGACGTAAGCAATAAGTGAGGGGCCAGAGGTAGTGAAAAAAAAGAAAAAAAGATTAAGTATCGGAATCGGCGGGTGTGCGTCTGGTTGTTCTTTTTTACATTTCCTACGAAAGTAATCCATTTCCCCGCATCAAAGCCAACGAGTCACGGGCACACCCACGTGAGGATACGCGCCACACCCTGAAGATTGGCGGTTCCTGGCTTGTCTTTGCCGCCCTCGCTCGTCTCGTCGCTCTTTGTTGGGGGGAGGGGGAGGGGGAGGGGGTCAACATTCTCTTTGATGGCACATGTCCACGTGCAACACATCGCGTGACGAGGGCACACACGGCACCGCGATTTATTTGCACATTCGTTTCCCAACCATCTGACAAGTCGGAAACACCGCAGACAAGCCAAAGACAACCTATCTTTACACGGATCTCGATTTACCCGCAATCTTTTCGCAAAAATCACCCGCCGGTTTTCGTTTCGCGCATGCGAAATTAACATGCCGATGATTACAACCTGCGTACAACAATGTCACGACGTTTACATTTTTGCCGCGGCGCTAGTTTCGTTGCATGAGCGAGCAGTTTTTGGGGGAAAATTTTCTCCCGCTTTATATCTCTCCTTTACATTGTCGTGCTTGTGTTTCCGTCAATTATTGTCTATAATAATTATCCCAAAATGCATCCATATTGTACTTTTATACAGTAGTGATAGTCCCTTAGTAATAATGAAATGTATACACTGAGAAAAATAAGATATTTTCAAATACTAATTATCAGAACTGTAGTACCTCTTGTTACATTGCTGAATATGATTTCATACAGAAACACATAGAGTCCAGGATTGCTATACTATTTTTCTCAGTGTATGGTCCATATACGTTTTAGCAACTTCATATACGGAAAGAAGAAATTCATATATAGAGATATATTTATCTTTAATCCATATACGGCTATATATGGTCGATTTAGAAAATAATGGAAATAATTGAAAGCATATATGGCTAGAATATATTATATCAATTATTGTCATATATCGACCATGTATATCCATATATGGCAATAAAATTGGCCAATAGAAAATGCACGGAAAATAATTTTCGGCTATTACAAGTAAAAATTTGGTCAATGCAGCCAGAAAATTTAGTTAGTATAATTACAAGTAAACACTATGGTCAAATCAGCAAAAAGAATTTAGTCCCGCCAATAGTGTTTAATTAGAATAAAATGTTTGGTTGATTTAGCAATACACATGTATGTATG
>JABFPN010004975.1:0-13994 GCA_022817305.1 Leptoteleia sp. ZL-2020 | reverse complement strand
AATAAAGGGGGGGGGGGAAAGAACTGATGGTCGCCGCGACAAGTTACGTCGTGGGATTCAGATAATTGAATGCAATCAATCTTGATAATAAACAATTTTAAATTCAAATTCCACGATTATAATAGTATATTACTTAAATCTGGAAAAAAAGTGGTTTTAAGTTGGTAACCCTGGCCAAAGGCGCAGGGTTACCAACCTGAAACCCACTTTTTGTCGAGTTGAGTATGGTATTTGATTTGCTCTTCAAATAGTGTATATAAATTATTATTATTATTATTAATCGTATATTATTTAATCAGGGAAAAAGTGGTTTTAAGTTGGTAACCCTGGCCACACGAGAAGGGCTACCAACCTAAAACTATTTTTCTTCTACTTGAATACGATACTTTATTCAACGTGGAAGTGAAATAAGTTGGTAGCCCGCAGGGCTACCAATACACTTTATCTTTAAAGTGAGTAAATTTTCATTTATTTCCCTTTTTACAAACAATTTGGCGAAGATTTACATATTCAGGGGGGAAAAACGAGACTTTTATACAAATACTTTTATTATTATTAATACTTAAATGTACATAGTTTGCAAAATATTGCTACAATATGTTAAAGTGATTATTGAAACAGCAATAACAAGTATAAATAGAACTCTATGGTGTAATTTATGTTTTGTCAAAACTGCGATATCTACAATATTTTTTTTTTTTTTGGAAATGCAAAAACCTACACAAGTCAACGTATAACTTTGATTAATATAGTATAGCATTCTTATAAGTGATGTGCTTCAAGTCAACAGCATTTGTACAAATTGTAAAAATTATTCTAAATCATTGGACAGAAGAAATACGTTCCACTATTCAATGAATTTTCCAATAAAGCTATTATTATTAATCCGCCCTCGATTAAATTTGCCTTATCGATCACGTTTCTTCATGACTAGATCATGACTTATATTACTTCTTTTTCGCGGCTTTCACTGCTTTCGTTTTTGGCTTCTCTCCCCCGGACAAGAATGACGTAATAACTTCTGACATTTCTGGCATGTTGTAAATTGTTAAATTATTCAATTGCTCCATTTCCTAATAATGAAATAACAGTATTAGAGCGAAGCTCGTAAGAAAGACAACAGTTAAATAATTTAATAAAGTAGACTATTGTAATTTTTTATGATGTTGAAAATAAAATTGAGATCAAGTATTTTTAGAATTGTATAAATATAATGATCTCTTGCAATTTACTTGATTTTTATTTTTCAATTATTTAAACATACAAATGTAATGTAAATTTTCTTACTTTTCTAGTTTCTGGGTCGTTCATGACTTTTGGTAAAATCATGATTAACACTAAAGGAAGAATCATCATGATCACCTAAAATTATTATTATTATTATTATTAATTTAAATTATATTATGCCTGAATTATATATAAATAATTGAAATATTTAACTACCATTGGACTGAACAAAAAGTCAGTAATCCTCCATTGTTCCCTGACTTGGAAATATTTTATCGGTGAGATAGCTCGCATTTTCAAAGGATACGACACTTGAATGACTTGTGACGTTTGAATCAAATTTACTTTTCTAGCGCGATATTTGCCTTTCGAATTGATCTCCACCCTCACATGCTCGTACAAATAATTAGGATTTACAACTTCGATTACGTATGATCCGGATGGAATATTAGACATAACAAAGGTTCCATCTTCTCTGTAAAAATCCAAAGTTGATGTTTAATATTACTAAGAATTTTTGTACTAATTAAATTACATTTTTGATTTAAATTCTATTGATGATTATTTTAAATTTAATACATAATATTGAAGTTAAAATAAATTGTTTTATTACTTTTATTGTTATAATTATTTTGAACTTTGATTTTTCTTTGATTAAGTTTTTGCATAATTACTATTATTACAAAACAAATTTTATATATATATATGTATTTATATTATTAAATTATTTAATAATAATTTAATAATGTCTAATTATATACATATAGAGTTATGTTTATTTATTAATTATTTACTATATATTACATTGTTATTGTAATTTAATTTATTTTTTATTATTAATAATATATTATTATTGTTATTATTTTTGTTATTATTATATTAATATAAAATTAAAATAAATTAATTGTAGTTTAATATTATAATCTAATATATATTATACATTACATTATTATTTATTAAACTTAAACAAATATATAAATTTGTCACACTAATTACATAAAGTCTAATATCACTAATAAAATTATTACTAAAAATCATATTATATTCTGATATTTTTAATATAAACTCAACATTGTTACATGTTATTTTTGACATTAAAGTCAAAAGTACAGACCCTTTATTTTTGACGTTACTATTATATCAATAACAGTGTAATATCTCTTTATATCAACAACTATAATATTTTTAATTATAATTTAATCTAAATCATTGTAATTTAATACTCTATAATAAACAAAATAATTTCTTAACAGCCTTATATTTATATACACATTAATGAAAAAAAAAATGCAATGAAGAAAAAAATTGCAAAGTATTATTAATATCACTATATTTTATATTATTTATAATAAACAATCGTACCGTAAAAATGTTAAATATTCGCCACCGTTGGCCATGACAAATGTCGAAAGTTGCCATCCTGGCGAAGCTGAATAATCCGATGGAAAAACTTTGCCCTCGATCTCGTAGTACGCAGTGGACGCTTCCTCCTCGCTTTCGGCGCTACTCAGATTATTAAACAGACCAATTATCACGAATAACAAACAAACAACATAATTTACCCGAGCAGTCATCTTGACGTTGAAATATATATATCTACATATATACTTTATACAATTGTAACAATATCATTCGAACACGTAACCTAAAAAATCGTAAAACCCATGAATATATACCAATGTAAACAATGTCCGATAGCTGCGACACCTGGGGACCTATTCTGAAAATCACGATACTGCGAAGTTATGACTTTGTGAATATTGCAACGCATCCCCGTACCAAATGTTAAAAGGGTGCGTTGAGATATCTATGAAATTGCAAAACCATGATTTCATGATTGAAAAAATTGAAAAAAACAATAATAATGCTGAAGAATGTTGAATAATAATGCACTATTAATGTGGCTTTTTCATCTAGGGGTAATGTAAAAATATTGGCATTTTTTTGGTTCGTATAAAACAAATTTAAGTTGGGTCGATAAGGAAAATATCTGCTGTACCGACGTTGTCTTTCCGAGAATTACTCATATGGAAAGAGGGATGCTTCGTTCTGGCTAGATCTGGACGAGCTAATCAGTTCTGATTGTGATCATTGTGATATTGGAACTGTCATTGTACTGCAATTGTTGGTACCTAAATATCTTCAAGTGCCTCGTGTATTTTATTCATTTTAAATTAATAATTAAACGCAATTACATTGCACATAAGACGAAAAGTCAACGAAAATACTTTCGGATTTGAATTACCCACAGTTTCATATTTTACGAATCCCTCGTATTCTCATCCTTTGTATATCTATTTTTGTTTACTTTCGTACTTGTGCCCATTGTGGTATTTTTTTCTCAATTCAAGGGATAAATTCGCGTGCAAAACTCAGTGATACGAAGTGACGTGAATAACAACAGTATCTAGAATTTGTGTATAATTTTATAAACATTTGAAATTACTTTGAAGTGATTATCATATTAATAATAAAAAAAAAAATGTTGACTCCACGTTTTGAACTTCGCCAAGATGAAACTCAACTTTTTATTACAATTCACGCACCTTATACAAATATTAAAGATACTGAAGTTTACGTCGAGGGCACTGACTTTAGATTTTTCTCCATGCCTTATTATCTCAGGTAAAGTCTAATTTAAGTCTTTTATTCCACTTTCTAATTTCATATTTGAGCAGCGTATTCTATTAAATATTAAATAATGTAATATTTAATTGAATGTTATTAATTAATATAATATAAATAGAGCAAATAATAAAATATTATTAAAATATAAATATTAAGTTAACTGTTAATTAATATTCTATTAAAAATACATTTTTTTTTATTTATTAAAATAGTTTTTTTATTATATTATATAAACTAAAATATATAAAAAATTATATATATAAAATGGATATAAATATATAATAAAATAAAAAATATGTATATATATATATTATTTATTAAAATACATATTTAATATATATTCTATCTAGATTAAAATTGCCAGGCGAAATAGTTGAAAATGATGATTCCGATGGCGTATACGACGCAGATAAAGGAGATTATCATTTAAGTTTTTCCAAAGTGAACAAAGGGGAAAATTTTGAGAATCTCGATTTAATAACAAATCTGTTAGCGCAGCCAAAAAAGAAAAAACATTTCATTCCCAATATCGAAGTTATAGGTAAGTAAAGCGATTTATTGCGTTAAAATAAAACATTTCAATTACAAAAACCACCTCATTCGTATCAATACAAAGCAGTGAGAAAAATGAGGTCAAATGTTAATTTTAATTGATTCAATTGAAATTTAATAAATTTATCTTAAAAATCATTGTAATTAATATATTCTAATATATTTGTATCACTGAATTTACAGAAAATCCAGATACCAATTCTGACATAATATGTCAAGAAGGTGAAAATGGAGATGAGTGGTTCATTGAACAGGATACAGATTTTATACATTGTAAAAATGTAGTAAACTGTGGGTTTGCAAATAAAATACCATTTCCTGTTGATTATTTCAAAGTTAGTATAATATATACATAGATAGATAGATAGATAGATATGACTAATGGCAATTTTGAGTACTCATCCTATTCAAGAGACAAATTTTGGTGATAAATTTTCAAATTATGGAGGGAAATTTGAAATTGAGTGTTTAAACTAATAAATTTTTAAAAACTAACGAAACTAACATTCCCAGGCCCCAGGAGCATAATTTCAGAAAGTGTCCTCGAAACTGTCGTTATTTCAAAAAATATATATAATATATTACAATTATTATATTACTCCTAAAATTTCAGGATTTCTGGCTAAAAGATGTTATCGATTTGCCCTCCCCCTCTACTACTCCAATTGCGGAACGTACTACTCAGCGTGAAATGAACGAGGGGTGTAAATTTGATAAGGAATATTATTGGGCGGATCTGATGGACCCGGAAGGCTTCGATCAACAAGTCTTGTCTTATAAACCGTCTTGGTACACTTTGACGGAGACTGATGTTGCATTTTCTGGCGAAGAGACGGACATTTTGAAAGAACTTCCGAATAAAGAATTTTTACTAACCAACGGCGAAAAGAAATGTCTTCTTCTTGGGGTAGTTGATATTTTGTTTGGATCTTGTTACAATGAACGTGTGACATTGGGTGAAAATACGGTTGAAAGTGCTTGGACGATAAACAAATTAAGCTCCACACTTTCTTGGTTTGAGGTATTTAAAAGTATTTTTTATCTTTATAAATATATATATAAACTGACTGTAACTTTACTTTCATTTAATATTAATGGAAAAATATTGTTTTTAGTTGTTCACAGATATTAAGCAAGTAGTAAGAGCTTGTATGAGACGATCGTTGTGTTTCCCGTTAATAAGGAACTGGAATCTCTCTGTAAAAGTCTTTGAGGATGTGAAAAATATTATCAAATTAGGTTGATATATATTATTATTTTTTTCATTGAATTTAAATGAATTATTGCTTGATATTTAATATGAAATGTATTATTTTCTAGGTCAAAAGTTTGTGATCAAACGGTTTTGCGAAATACACACATTGTTTAATAATTCCTCAGAACCAAGATACTTATTAAATGAATTATATATTAAAGATTACTTGATTTGGTTGCAAAAAATTCCTGCCTCTGCTATCGAAGAATTGTATAATAATATAGCTGATGTAAGTATAAATAAAATTAACATAATATATAATTATTCCCCATAAAAATAAAATGTGTTGGTACCAACATATTTTCACTTTCACGGTGAATAAAATATCGTACTCGACTCAAACAAAAGTGGTTTGGTAACCCTTCTCATATGGCCAGGGTTGCCAACTTAAAACCAATTTTATTTCTAACTTATTACTCTCAACGTCCGAAATTTTTTGGTCAAGTGTCAAATGCAAGATGGAATGCTAAATGGAACGTTGAGAGTAAGTTAGAAATAAAAATATTAAGTGTCAGAAAAGGAAAAATTCGTTGATTAAAACCAATTTTGTCCTCGTCGAGTAATATGCTATTAAAGTTGACTTTGAAATATATATAATAAAAGCATATCAAGCTATATCTTACAAATATTATCATTTATTATTGATTATAGATAACACCACAAAAAAAAGACGTGGGATTGGACTTGATTAAATTGGAAGAAGTGGCTCATTCAATATACGAAGAGAGTCTTGTAATTGAAAATTCCATTGATGGTTTAGAAGGGGATATGAAGAATTTGTCTTTGAAGAACGCAATGAAGTAAGATTATTTATAAAATATCACGTATATTTATGAATGGATCTACACACGTTCTTGCTAATCATTGATTATTAATCTTTAATTATTTTTAGTTCAAGACTCCAGAACAACGAATCAAAATCGGACGACGAAACTAGTTCTACGGACAGCAGTTCAACTTCAGATACAGATTCTAGTAATAGCAGTAGCAGTAGCAGTAGTACTAGTAGCAGTTTAGATTCCGACGACGATTCGGAACCAGAAGACTTAACTTCAAAGAAATAAGCATAAAAAAATATAATTATACTCAGAAATACTCATCGTACTCCCCCCCCCCCTTGCCCCTTGAAACCTGTATTTTTGACACACGAATTCTGCGTTTTTGTGTGCCGATTGCGAATCTCCAAAAAAAATCTTTATGGTCTCTAAGTGTACGAAAGATGATGACCAAAAGTGATAAAAAAAATTATAGTTCATTATATTAATTTAACTATTTTAATTAAAATTGATGAGAGGGATTTTATCCATGGCGTTTTAAACTTCTGGAAATGTATCCACGAGATATATATTTTTATAATCACGATGCTCAAATTTATATATTCTATTAAAAATACTTATAACATTGATCCGATCGAAAATTGTAGCTTAACGCTAAACGAATTAAATTTATAAAACTGTTTTTATGGATTACTTTAAAGTGTAATGAAATATACAAAGACGATTATGAAATGCAGTTAATTTATGTGAGAAATCGCAAAACATAGAGTTTTCTTTTTATGTAAAAAATTGTCCTTTCGTTTATTTCCCCTCATTTTTTTTAATTTGTTTAATTACTTTTACGTTAACATATAAGAAATGCAATAGGAAAACTATATTAATATTTCTATTGTAAAACGCGACACGAGAAGGTCTTCGATCCTTCTAAACGCGATTCCGACAGTAAACTGACCAAAAATTAATGACTCTGGTATATAATAGCTAATTAATTAGTCCCTCCTTCATTTGGTTGCTATGATAAAAGCAAAACAATGTCTTTAATGATAACAAAGCAATTAAGTGTTTTGTTTTGGTTTTTTGAGTCTTCTTTTTCAAAATAAAATGTTCTTTAATTATTTTTATTTCATTTAAATTTTATTTTATTAAATAAATTATTTTATTAAATTATGTTTTAAATTTGTTTTGTATATTAAACAATCGTAATTATATATATATTTATATATAATTTATCTTATGAATTATTACATTATTTTAATATTAAAATGGTCAAGATTCAATTTGAATTGTCCGCTATTTACATGCCACTTGTAGAGGTCGCGATTGGTATCTAAACAATTCAAAATGTGTGTTAAACAGTATGCGTTTGTGTACACTCCTCTCTTTCAGTGTAGTGGAATTCAAAGTGTCTCTCCCTTACATTCAACTCGTCGGCGCAAGGTTTTTCTTTTCATTTTATCGAACGAATCGTTGTATATTTCTAAAGTAAATATAATCAATAATTGTCAAGATATATATTTTCATAATAATTAATAATTAATTATTATTAATATATTTAAATTAATTTTTCATTCAAGTTTATAAATTGACGCGTCAAATTCGGCGACACGAATCACTTTCTAATGGATAGTAACAGTTCATTATCTGAATTTTAGGATTTGTATACATTTTTCAAATCGTTTGAAATTATTCCAAAATATCGATAAGATGTTGTCTCCGAAATATGAAATTATCCAGAGTTCTAAGCGACTTTATATTACCATTCATGCACCATGCAAGAGTACACGAAATAGTAGACTTTACGTTAAGGGAAATGACTTCAGATTTTCGTCTCTGCCTTATTATGTCAGGTAAAGTGTTTCCAAACAACTTTGATTCCTTTCTCTTTTTTTCCGTTACTTATTTTTTTTTTTTTTTAATTTTGGTTCTTTAACATGTAAACTGCGTATTTGTATATTATAATCGTATATAAAACAGAAATTTACCATATTTATCTTAATTTATAACTTAATTATATTATATATTTATTATTTTTATACATTTTTGTATATTTATTTATTTATTATATTAATTATATTAATATAATAAGGTATATATATACATATATATTATATTTTTATTTATTATATATTTATATATTTATTTAAACTTGTAATACACGAATAAAGTAAAAATATTTTTATTTATTTTTATATTAAAAATATATTATATCTTTACCGAAATATTAAATTATAAATAATATTTAATAAATAATTAATGAAAGAAAAAATTATAACTTGCTGAAATTCTTTTTAATATTATTAATAGATTTAAATAATAATTTTTCTAACAAAATGGTCCCAAAGATCTAACAAATTAATACACTTCCAATGCGTAATTTTCTAAAGCATATTCAAAGATCGAAAGTATTTTCATTTTAGATTTCAGTTGCCGGGTGAGATACTCAAGAATGAAAAGTCTGATGGCGCGTATAATAAACTTACAGGGGATTATATTTTAATGTTTTTAAAGAAAAATAAAGGGGAATATTTTGAGGGTCTGAATGCAGTAGAAAACTTGTTTGTTGACAATGATCCCAAATCGGCAAACAAAAGACTAAAGTATATTGCTCCTAAAATTGAAGTCTTAAGTAAGTAATTTTCACATATTTGCTATTATTGGAACCAGAAATTTCCACGTATTTGCTTTTATTAGAACTGGAAACTTCCACATATTTGCTATTATTGGAACCAGAAATTTCCACGTAGTTGCTTTTATTGGAACTGGAAACTTCCACATATTTACTTTTATTGGAACTGGAAATTTCCACCTATTTACTTTTATTGGAACTGGAAATTTCCACATATTTGCTATTATTGGAACCGGAAATTTCCACGTATTTTCTTTTATTGGAACTGGAAACTTCCACATATTTGCTTTTATTGGAACTGGAAACTTCCACATATTTGCTATTATTCATATTCCAACAAATGTATGGAAGAAAAAGAAGCAAATGTGTGGAAGTCGAATGTAATGAGAAATATGGCAAATTGATATCTTTTTATTTTAAATGAATGCATATTTACGTAAACTATTTGTTTTTATCCTTGATTTATAGAGAATCCACGTGTTAATGCTGATTGGGTTTATAACGTGTATGATGATGGTGAGTGGAGTCCTGATGAAGACTTGACTAAAGTAGAAGGTAAAAAACTTATACAATGTGGGTTTGCAAATAAAACACCTTTTCCTATCCATTGCTTCAATGTAAGTACAATATATTACCACCACCATCCCCATTATCATGATCATTATTATCATTACTATTACCAACATCAAGATAATAATAATTATTATTATTAGCATCATCATTATCACCATCATATTATCTTTATTATTATTATTATTATTATTATTATATACCTCTTATTATTTTAGCATTTTCGCGCGTATCGTATTACTGACTTGATTTCCCCTTTTGTAAATCCATTTTTAAATTATCGCAAGCGACGCGAAAAGATTGAAAACGCTCAATTTGATTATTATTACTGGAACGACTTGCTGGACAAAGACTTGGATCAAAAAATCTTGTCTTACAGTCCTGCTTGGGAAGCTTTGACGGAGTCTAATGTACTTTCCGACCTAGACAAAAAGATTTTAAATGAACTACCGAATAAAGAATATTCCCTAACTGATGACGAAGTGAAAGGTCTTCTTCTTGGCATTATTGATATATTGTACGCCATTTGTTATAATGAGCGTGTGACATTGGGTAAAAATGAAGTTGATAGTGCCTGGACAATAAACAAATTAAGCGCTACACTTTCTTGGTTTGAGGTGTGCAGAGTATAATTTATTAACTGATTATAGCTATGGTTTAAATTTTGTTATGTTATCCTTTTAACAAAATTTTGTTGGGATCCTACATAGGAACTTGGCACCGGGAATCAGCTAGTTTTCTAGGTAAATTCCTAGGTAGTTAATAGGATCTTGGCTAGTTTTCTAGCTGGGGTCCTAGGTCGGAAACTAGTTGATATCTGATCCTAAATTCCGGCTTAGGAACCTAGTTAGGAAATTATGTAAGATCCTATAGCTACCTAGGAACCTACCTAGGATTCTACATAGGAATTTGGCACCGGAAATCAGCTAGTTTTCTAGGTAGGTTCTTAGTTAGTTATAGGATCTTGCCTAGTTTCCTAGCTAGGGTTCTGGATCGAAAACTAGTTGATCTCTGATCCCAAATTCCGACTTAGGACCCCAGCTAGGAAACTAGGCAAAGTCCTATAACCTACCTAGGAAACTGGCTGATTTCCAGTGCCAAATTCCTATGTAGGATCCTAGCTAGATAACCAGGTCGATTGACTGTTTACAATTTCATTTTTATTTAATATTAATGGAGAAATATTGCTTTTAGTTTTTCACAGATATCCAGCAGGTGGTGGTAGTTGGTATGAAACGATCATTATGTTTCCCAAAAATAAAGAGCTGGGTACTCGCCATAAGAGTCTTTGAAGACATGAAAAGAATTATCAAATCAGGTTGATCCTTTTATTCTTAATATTGATATTATTATTATTTTTTTTTAATTAACTTTAACTTGCATTATTGCTCGATATGTAATATGAAATGTCTTATTTTTTAGGTCGTAAGTTCATAATCAAACAATTTTGTGAACTTTACACAATGTTCAATAATCGTTTCGAACCGAGATCGGCATTGAATGATTTATACATTAAAGATTATTTAATTTGGCTCCAACAAATTCCTGATTCTACTATTGAGGAATTGTATAACAGTATAGCTGACGTGAGTATAAATAAAATTATTATAATATATAATTAAGGTTTATTTTGAAGTATATGTAATGAAAACATTTTAAATATTACAATTATAATTATTCTTGTTTATAGATGTTACCTAATTCGAAAGATTTAGGATTGGATGTGCTTACAGCAATTCATCCATATTTTCCAGAGGAAAACCGAAGCGTCCCTGATTTTCCACATAATTTTCCTACAAAAGAAGAGCATGTTGTTTTAGA
Source organism: Leptoteleia sp. ZL-2020 (assembly GCA_022817305.1). Classification (NCBI taxonomy): domain Eukaryota; kingdom Metazoa; phylum Arthropoda; class Insecta; order Hymenoptera; family Scelionidae; genus Leptoteleia; species Leptoteleia sp. ZL-2020. Next base: position 2,539 of record JABFPN010004975.1, on the reverse strand, counting down.
TTCAAATCCCATTAGTGATTTAGGTGATGATTTAAATAATTTATCATTGAGCAATTCAATGCGGTAAGTTTATTTATGTGTGTATATATATATATATATATATATATATATATATATAGTGGAAATGATTTGCTGAAAAACACTGAAAACCTGCGAAGATTGGAACTTTTCAGCATTTTTCATCATTCATTTCCACAAGGGTACTGTAAATTTTTCATATTGTGCTTATGAGGGTGATACTATATATATTTTAAGTAAAAAATACATAGATACGCGAATCTCCCGCTTTTATGAATCATAAATTAGAAAAATAATTGTAATTATGTTAAAGACATTTAGTTATTTGTTCACACATGTTTTTATTTATCAATGATATACTGAAATGAATAAAAAAAACAGGGTTGTAGATTCATTTTCGATCAGTTATTATGATAATGAACTTGACATGACAATGGAGGAGTCAAAAGACGATGATTAAGAAGAAATATATAGATATATACATTAATTATCCAGATTTCATTTTATTGTAACAATTTTAAAGGTATGATCGTAGATAAACTGGGTTTTTTTATATTTTTTTAATGATTTAAAGAATAAAATTCTTATTTTCAGTTGGATTGAGTTGAATTTAAATATAGTAAACTCTTGGGCTAGATATTCACACTTGCCATAATTGTTTCGAGGAAAAAAAAAGTATTCTAATCAAAGATGGACTAATCAAAAGTTTTTTTTGACTGCATGGAACGTTTATTAAATTGGATGGATGTATATAGCAATGAATTGACTATATACATACATATATATGATAAATGTTTTTATAATATTATTGTTACAATAGAACTTGAATATTACTATATTTGAATTGAAAATTATAACAATAGAACAATTTCATTCGTAGCTACTTCAAAAGATTGTAATGTATTTTCGAATAAAATCGTCAAAGTAGATATCGAATCGAATGAATCGTTAAATTTTTTTTACTCCCTTTAAAAATAAAATGTATTGGTAGCCCGCAAGGCTACCAACATGTTTCATTTTCACGGTGAGTAAAATATCGTACTTGATTCGAAAAAAAAAACTAGTTTAAGTTGGTAGTCCTTAGCATTTGGCCAGGGGTGCCAACTTAAAACCACTTTTTCCCTCGTGGAGTAATATACCATTAATTTTAATGACATTTTTCTTTTCCTGTATAAGTTCATTTCTTTTCCTTTTAGTAACATGTTTTTTGAGATGGATTTGGATTTCGACAACGAAACCAGCACCGTGGAAAGTAATGAGAGTTATAGTAGTAGTAGTATCTCATATTGTGGCACTGACTGCAGTTGTTGCAGTAGTAATATCTCAGTTGAATTAGATGTAGTATATATATCAGCGCCAGTATACGTGTAAGACGATGTCAATTTGCACTGGCTAAAGAAAATTTTACAAAAATATCAATGAATTATTTTAAGATGTAACGACATGCAAGAGCGCTTATGAAATATAGTGACTATGAATAATGCCAACTAATTGCAATAATTAATATTATTGCAATGTGAAAAATAATAAAAATATGAAAATGTATACTCATTCATTATTAATTTTAACATTATTTGTATTATTTCGGGTTGTAAGAAATACAACGTGTGTTTCGTACTTAATTTAAGATTTTGTCAAATGTAAATAAGAACGAATTGAAGTATTAAAAAATGTTTATTCCAATCTTTAATACAATCTTAATTACTAATTATAATACAGTAGTACAACCTGTAACAAGTCCATCCATATACCTCTATTTTTTTCTTTTATCTTGTCATACTTTTATGAGATAAAAAGGAAATATATTTTTGAACTCTTTACTTGTACCACATTAAGAATCCATTAGTAAATATTAATATATATATTTCTCCTTTTTATTTCCTAAAATCGTTAAATATACTGCATGTGTCGAACAATCATAAATATATATTTATTTATATTTAATTTATCTTATGAAATATTACAATAATTTGTAATTAAATGGGATATAATGACTTAAAGCGAAAAATTTTCAAGTTCCTCAGATTTTGTTATTTGTCATTTTAGTGAGCATCAAATATATAATTATTAACTATGTAATGTTATATATCCATTTCACAAAACTTCACTATTTTTGTGAATCTCTTGAATTTTAAACAAAAATTTGTAACGAAATCGAACCTTACAACCATTTTATTTCCTTATCATTTTAAAGTACAGAGTACAAACTTTTAAAAGTTTAAATAAATAAGAAAGTGCTAGGTATATTTTACAAGGATTTTTTTTGTAATTACGTTATAAATTGAATATATTATTCTTGATTAAAATTATTTCAAATCAAATAAAAGGTAACAATCAAACTTTACGAAAACGCCCATCTTAATAAAATGTATTCTTTATTGTAATGCAGTCTTTCAAATAAAATTGATTCATTACATTTACAAATGCAAACAAATTTGATCAAGAACACGAACTTAACATATTAAAATGGAGTGTTTAGTCGCACTTTAAACAGTATAATTACGTACGTAACAACACGTTA
>JABFPN010004974.1:0-13994 GCA_022817305.1 Leptoteleia sp. ZL-2020 | reverse complement strand
AGCTGTAAATGGGTATTTTGAGGAGCTTGACGAATCAGTCTATAGAGATGGCATTACTAGACTAGAACACCGCTATGAGAAATGTATCAGCCTTGGAGGAGATTATGTTGAGAAATAAAAAAAAAAAATTCTTAAAAACGTTGTTTTTCTTGGACAGGCCGGAAACTTATCAATCCACCCTCGTATACCAAATTAATTTCATTTGAGTATAAAAAAACGAAATATACGAGAGAGAAAGTTAATTATATTAAATGGAATTGGTAATAGAAGTAAACGCGAAAAATAATAACTTTAGCAGAACATTGCGGAGAATAATGTTACAGGCATGGTTGTAATATTAAGGAAATTACAGAATGGTCGCTGTCACCGTTATTTCTGTCTTATATTTATTGCATATTACATTTTTGTGTTTATCTATTGCGATATATTTCGAATGAATTGCTTCGTAATAGATTGTTAATAGGATGGCTATCATTTTGTTTATAATTCTATTCACTAGAGACTGAATGCCAACTTTGGTGCTTTGCAAATTTGAAATTTATTTAATAAATGGTTTAAATAATTATTGATTAAACTTATGAGTTTACTTGTGCAGCGAAATAAGCCCCGAATGCAGAGCACGTATACTTTCTGTTTGATATGTATAAGTTGTTACGTTAAGCCTTCCGCCAGAAATCAATTTTACAACCTTATATATATATATATATATAAATTATATTACTATTTATAACGCGCGAAAAATTTTTATTTATAAGCGTTTAATCATTTGAAAGCAATTCATTATTTATATGTCGTTTGTATATTATGTCGCACTTATGACTTTAGGAGGTGTTTGCAAAATTACTCAGGTGCTAATGCAACATCTTAAATATTCCAGCAGATGTGCTGGAATCTTCAAAAATTGTATTCCCCGGTATAAAAGGTACACCTGTATATGGAAGCATTATTTACAAAGTGGAAATTTATAAATTTTGGTACTTGACGGAATAGTTTGGGAAAAAAATTATAGAAAAATTATTTAAAGAATTATTAATCGGATATTAACAATATTCAAAAAATTAATATATGGACATATTTTTTTCCTTAATTCATATATGGTCATATATAGTCGATATAAGGAAATAATTGATATAATATTCTAGCTACACTCTTAAAAAAATCATTTCAAATTCAGAGGAATGTTTTCAAAATAAAATGATATTCTGGTTAAAATAACGAAAAGAGGATTTCGTTTGAAAATAAGAGGAATTTCTTTTTACGACTGTATATTTACGCATCCTCTGAAAATTAGAGGAATATCATTTGTAGTTCATATGAATTCCGTGTAAAATAAAAGTAAGTTGTTTCTCTTCCTTAAATTTTGTTATTAAAGTAATGTAACAGGTGATATAAATATAACCGATATCGCACGTACGATTTCCATGTAACGATGCACTACATCCGCGCTCAATCGTGATTTTCAATTATTGTCTGCTTATTCTTAAATTAAGAGGACTTGTTGTAAATTTGAAACGATATGTTTTAGAGTATAAAGGAATTACCTTTCGTTATAAAAAGGCATTCTTTTATCTTAAAATTATGTATTTAATTAATATAAAAGGAATACTTTAATTATCAGCTTAATTTTTTTATTTTAAAATGAAATAGCATTAGAGGAATTTAATTTTGTTTTAAGCAGATCATTTTTAAGAGTGCATGTGTGTATTTAATAATTTCCTTATATAGAAATCAATTATTGCCATATATCAACTATATATGGCCGTATGTGGATTAAGGAAAAAACATATATGTCTATATATGAATTGTTTATTTTCTTATACGTTTTATTTTTACTAGGAACGAATTATTAATTAAATTAATAATATAAAAAATATTTTTGCAAAAGTAAGGAATACCATAAAAATTTGTGCATTAACAAAAATTTACATAAATTATTTAAAAGAAACTATGGTAACGGGAATTCCAAGTCAATTATCCTAATGGAGATGATAAAACAAAATTGAAATCGAGAATAATGTAATGTTATTGACAAATTAAAATTCCCTATATTTTACTTCCACAACAATATTGACATAAGATTGATGGTAGATTCCTTCGATTTAATGGTTACACCCGTACCAATAAGAACTCGTTTATTTAATGGCACCGATAGTACGAAATGCACTCGACCAGATGCATACTCAAAAACCAAACTAAATGAACTGTCAGAAATTACGTTGGTTTACTCGACCGCGCCAGCTCAATATAATAACAATCAATAACGAATCTAATAATCGATCGTGGACATTTAATTGTACTGTCTATTGTTAAAATTGTATCGAAATGTTGCCGAGATATCCAATTATTTCAAGATTATAATGAAATTAATGAAATGAAATTGTATAAAAAGAAACTCAATCAATCGCTCGCATATTATTTCAATTATCTTTTTTTGCAATTACAGTAAGAAATCTTAATTGCAGTTTGAACCATTATACCTTCGGTAAATGAAAAGAAAAACAACGTCAGTAACAGTTACCCGCAAAAAATGACCTAAGGGTAGATGGACCCCGACTTCATCAAATTTAAAATTTTTTTACACAGGAATTATGTACTTTTTATGTGCTAATTATGTACCACAAACATAATTTTTGTACCCCCCGGGAAAATTATTTTTTTTTAAAATGTAATTTCGGGGTCCAGCTACCCTGGGCAGCTACACCCCGCTCATAGAAAAATGCACGTAATAGCAAAAACTTATAGACCAAATTGATCTACGATTTATGTGCTATTTATGTACCATAAAAGTAACTTTTATACTACAGTGAAAAAACATTTTGTTTAAAATTATATTTTCGGGGTTCAGCTACCCTGTGCAGTGCATCTCGCTCATTGGCAAATGCACATAATAGCAACAAATTGTCGTCAAAAATTCACATTTTTATAGTCCACAATGAGTCTAAACGGGATAGGAGTACGTGCAGGTAACAAGCTAACTAAACTAACCAACGAGAATTGGTGTATTTTTAATTATTTTTCTTATTTTTTGTTATACCAATTCCCGTTGGTTGGCACTCCTATCCCGTTTAGACTCATTGTGGACTATAAAAACGTAATTTTTGACGACAAATGATAGTTATTACGTGCATTTATCAATGTGCAAGGTGCAACAGTCCAGGGTAGCTGGACCCAGGAAGTAGATTTAAAAAAAAAAAAAAATAAGTTTCCCGAGGGGTACAAAAATTATGTTTCTGATACATAATTAGCATATAAAAAATACTATTACTTTGATCATTTTTTGCCTGAATTACTTGATTTTCTATTAATTATTGTATCTTTGTTTTCTTTTTCTTGATTTATTATAATTGTTATACGGTTTTCCTTATAGATATATAATTTTAAATTCTCAGCTTTTTCTGTTAACAATTACCTATAATTTTTGTTTGAAATGTTTCAAATCCTATTTATTTTGCTTATTATGAAACTGTAACATTAATACATTATGTAGAAAAATTAACACTAGACTATTATAAAAAAATAATTAGTTTATGCAAAAAGATGTAAATTATTAGAATCGCGTAAATACATTTTCAAAGTATCGCATAGAGCATTTAAAAATTATGTCATTGACCTGGGAATAACATGGAATTGAAAAAAGCTTTTTTGTAAGATGACGTTCGCTGAAAGAAGTATGTGCTGACATGACAATTTATCGGAGCCAACGATAGACTCTTCAATAACGTCGAAACGGGTACACTATGCACTGCGGTTACATTTTGCTAAAAAATATTGCAGGTCCAGTTTCAGTTACGAGAGAACGCGATTCCCACTTTGGTTCGTTTTAACGTTCGATTAAATCTATACTAGTAAAATCATATTTTGTGATGACTGGATTATCACTATGTCACTGTTTCATTATGGCACTACTTTACGACGTAACTAAGCAACACAATAGCAATAAATACTTAAAAATATTTCTATGTTCGTCTCTAAAAGTATATATAATATAATAGTATCAGTTTATTACTAAGATAATATAAATAATTTTAAAATTAAACAAAAGCAAGAGATAGACATATTTTTTTATGATTAGACTTAGTTTGATTGGTTAGATAATAGCACTCATAGAATGATACCTAAAGTGTTTATTGCTATTGCAAAACGCGACACGAGAAGGTTTCGGAACCTTCTAAACGCGATTCCGATAGTAAACTGACCAAAAATTAATGGCTCAGACAAGTAATAGCTAATTACTTAGCCCCACCTTCATTTGGTTGATATGATAAAAGTAAACAGTGTCTTCATTGATAACAAATCAATTAAGTGTCTTGTTTTGGTTTCTTAAATCACGGGAATAAATATATACTTTTATATTTTGTATTTAATATATGAAAATGTATTATAATTCGTCTTTTTTTCAAAATAAATAGTAATATTCTTTTTCGTCTGATATACTAAAATTGTTTATATTAATGTTGTAAATTATTATGGTGACTATTACGTACTAAATATTAAATTTCATTATATCGTACATAAAATTTTACTCTAATGATGTGGTAAAATGGCACTCTGTATAATATCTTTCCAACGCCATATGGTGTAGTAGTTTTAAATATAACTTGTAATTAATAACTTATCATTTTACTGAATTTAGAAACTACTTTGTAATACATAGCATATTTTTTTTCTTTTTTTAAATAATTAGAAAAAATAACTTAAAATTCGTATAAATCTCAAAATTAGTTAAAAATTTGTTTAGTTACAATTATTAATCTACTCTTATCGGTTAAACAATTTAAATTTTTAATTTTACAAATTTCAATACATGAAACTGAAAAATGCAAACGGAAAAATGAAAAATATTCGAGATATAATGTTAATAAGGTAACTGGACATTTTCCGGTAATGCAATCGTGGATTACGTTTCTACGAAAATTTTTCCATGAAAAGTATTTTCGCTTTCCAGCTGGTAAGACAGTAACATTAGCATAAGCAATATCGTTGCTCCGAAAATAGTTCTACTTTTCTTCTAAATATATACAAAGGATTTTGTTTTATAATATAATTATTTGACATTACATCTACTATAATATATAACACAGAAAAAAAAAGAACTATAATACGAATAATTAGATTTGTAACAATGAATATGTTTGTCATAGTTTATATAACTGCGTTTATGATAATGCATATTGTTTAACAATAGACAGTTTCAGTTATTCGCAATAAAAAACATTAAATAAACGCAAAGCAACAATTGTTAATTAAAATTTTATTATCGGAAACAGATTCTAGTTGTAATTTCGAGTGTTTTTAATTTTATACAATTTCGTTATAATCTGAATTAATTGATATGTTTTTGAACTAAAAAACGTCCATCGCGAAAATCAATAACCCTTCGCAAAGTGCATATCCGTTTCTATTTAAGGGCTTCTTAATTTACATATACGGGTGTCCAAAAATGTACACAAAGCAGACAACCCCTACCGTTTGATTGTGTCATCAGTTGGATACTTGCTTTACAAATTTGCACAATTTATTGATCAAATCTTACGTGCAAGCTCGTATCCCTCAGCCAGGAAACTAAAGACCGAATTTAATTCGTATTAATTTCCAAATATTATTTTTACAAAATATAATATTCCTTAGATTAAACGTCATATCATATAATTTCTTAAATGCAATTAGTTACCAATAAGAAATCACTTTTCTTATTTACAAAGCTCCATTGCAAAAATGGAATTCAAATCTAAACAGATAATTGTCGCGACCAATGGAATTTCAAAACGAAATACAGACGAAGTTTGAATTACGGAGATTTTTGCAGGTCTAAAAAATATTTTTTCCCTACCATTCAACGTGACTAACTGAAAAAGAAAGATTGCTTTCTGAAAACAAGTGAAACTTTTATCCAATGCTTGAAAGCTAGTCACTGCTACCTAAGCTCTCACACAAACATCTTTCACGTACACTATCAAACCAATCAATTTGATTGGTCAAAGTCTTGCATTTTGGTCTCAAGAGTGTTAAGAGTCATTTTGATAAACAGTTGAAAACTTATTCTGGTAGAAAATCTATGAAAAAGGACGTAATAATAATAATAAAAAACCATTAATATCTATAAAAAGATTGGAGCTGGATATTGAAAAAGCAAAATTAACGAACCCGAAGTTACATGTTATTAGTATGATAGTCATTAAAAAAATCTTTGCGTTGTTACACCTTCATAATGAAAAAGGGAATGAATAATTTACAAAAGGGCCAAAACAAAGCTCATTCGTAACACACGATACGTTCAACTGTAAGAATTATTTACAATAATTTGCTACGATAGAATGCCAAGCTTAAATTTAAAATTTTAATGACGAACCGAATTTCCTCCCCGGGCTTGGTTTCCAAGAAAAACGTTATTGGGGGAGGGGAGGGGGGGGGAGTTTAATTGAGTTGCATTGAATTTTCATCGAAATAATATCCAAGAAAAGTGAAGTAAAATAAAAGTCGCAATACGAGGGCATGGTCCAATTATAAAAATTGCTTCATCGCCGCGGCTTTTAAAAGAATAATTTGAAAACTTAATGAAACGTCGAAGGACAATGAGGGGGAATAAATTAATGAGAAGTAACATTTATGTGTTTCAGAAAATCACTCGAACGGGCTCTCAATTAACGGACTGTAATGTTCCTAACGGAAGCTGCTTTTGTGATGCAGTCGCAGTTCGCAAACAATTCAGATTTATGCAAGAAGTCGCGCCATAGAGAGGACTCGGTACCGGCGATAAATCCGAATTTCATTGAATGTTAAAAGTAACAGTTATGGTGTCTCGCACATGCAATGATTTTGGCCGCAGGGAGGGCACTGTGGCATCGGGCCCATCTTTACAAAGTCTTAGTCTTCATTGTTTTTATGGTCATAGGTATTCAGTTCCTCCTTAGCACTGTGCTCGACCGCCGCTCTATTGAAACTATTTTTACAGTCAACGCGTCAAGGTAAGGAATCGATTTTGTTCTTCGCTTCTACTCGCGTCCAATTTGTCAGATTAATTAGAAGCTGAGCGAAGTTTATTAGTTGTTCGATATTAGATTTTGTGATAGATCGGGGATACGTTGTGCATTTATTATGTTACTTTATATGTTACAGTAAAATTTGTAAAATGCATTTTTGAAAAAAAAAGTGTCGTTATCAAGGAATAGAACCAGTTACCTTGCGGTCACTGGTTACATGTTTTACCATTATTTTACGCTGTTTGAAAAATGTGTATATTTATGATGGAATTTATTAATAAATGTAATTAAAATTATCGTATGTTTAGTATAATTTATTATATAGGTGGATAAATTGCAACATAAGTGCGTTCCCGTTTACAAGTAATTATATAATTCATAGTAAAAATGAAAAATATATGGTCAGTATATGGTCAATATATGGTCTATATATGGTCCACATGTTTCAACGGTTTCATATAAGAAAATAAAAAATTCATATATGGACATATATATTTTCCCTTAATCCAAATATGCTTCATGACCAAATATGCTTCATTTTTACTAGGAATTTTTCCCTTTATAGAAGGATGGTAAAAAGAGGGCGTGACTAGGAGACTGTAAGGTAATTGGTTTCTTTTCAAAATTACATTTTCTCAAATATTGTTTAATATATTACACCATACAACAAGGAATACTACAAATGCACACATATATCCCAGAGTTATAATAAAATAAAAAACCCAATTACTAATAAATTTCTTTCAGTACACTGAGAAAAAAGTTGGGATAAAAATTATTATACTAAATGTAAAAATGGGGACAAATTACAATTCTTGCAATATTTAAAATACATTTTGAAAGAGATTATCAGTATTATACAAGTTACTATGATACAGTATAATAAAAATGTTCATTTTTCTTATAACCTCTTTTAAACTGTATACTAACTAAGACAAGAAGATGTCATTTGTCCCTCTTTTTACATTTAGTATAATAATTTTTATCCCAATTTTTTTCTCAGTGTATACTTTTTAAAATATTTCATTTTAATTTTCAAACATTTATTTTCAGATACACCCAATTATTTATTTAATACCAAACACAAACATATACGATATTTAATCATTGTACTATTTGAAGCCCAATGATTTTTATATAAATAAATTTCAAATTAATTTTTTGTTGAAAACAACGAGAATCGTTAATGTCCAAAATATTAGTCTCATTACAAAGCTTATTAATTGTTCAAAGGCTACTTAATTAACGTCCGTAATTGTATATTTCGGAGGGCTCAAAGTAAATGGAGACATATAAAATATAAATCGTCAAAATCGACATTAATAAATCGATGAATGTAAAATTATTAGCTAACGAATTGAACGAATATAAACAACGGGGTTTTGACCGAAGTCTGATAAATGAGACTTGGTTTGTGCGTGATATATCCTCTTAAATTGTAAGCCACGCCGGATTATACGTACTTTTTCATCATCCCCGGTGACACTTACAGCCCCGGAATTCACTTTAAAATTGCGCCGCAACTAATTTCGGGGGGCCAACACCCGCCGCGCATCAAAAGGACAACATTTTAAAGGCATTTTCCACTTAAGAATAATTATCACGATTCAGCGCGGCCATGTGAACGATGTAAAAAGAATATTTCTCCTCATTAATATTGCACCGGCAAATGAACAGGAAGAAAGAAAGAAAAAAAAGGGAGGATTTAATTTTCGTTAAATAAAAGAACCCTGTTAACGTGACCGTTATTTCCGACCGTTTTTAGACACTCGTGAAAATTGAATCATTTTCAATTCCCGCGTTTTTTAAAGCCTATCAATATACCCTTCTCTCTCTGACTTCGGTACCAGGCATTGATTTTGTTCTTGTTCTTTACGCGAATTAATTACTCATGACAATTGTAACATGAAATCACCATTACTTTATAGGGCAAAAGAGACCAAAAAAAAATCGACATTTATTCGAGCGTAATCGGGACTCGTATTTTGCCATTATCGGTACTGATAAATACTTATAATCATTATCGCGTATGAATAATGTTTATTGAAATAATGAATTAATGAAATTACGCCCACTATCGGATAGACGGTTAACAACGAAAATTAGCGTACACATGGTTTTTTATTGGATTTTATCTTATTCGTGTAACTATTTTTTTTTCTCTTTTTTTTTCAATCGTTATTGATTAGCTCTGTGAAATTACTGTATCAAATGATGGTATATATAAAAACTCATAATGTCACATTACAGGTATCGTTGACGAGAAAAATGTTTGCGGTCCAAGTACAGTGACAGAGTATAAATTTACATTGATATAAAAGTTGCGGTTTTCAACTGATTTAATGAAAAAAAAAAAAAAATAAATCATTCCAGTTGCTCCGGGGGAAAAAAAAAGTGCTTGCACCATTCAAAACTTTTTAGTGGGAATATCTACGAAAAGTGAAAACTTTTATTATAAAAAAAGGGATAATAAAAGAAATTTATTTCAGTAATAAAAACTACTATAGAACTATAAAATTTTACTAAAATATCAACAAAAAAAACTTGTGTTCAAAATATTCGTTAAACTGAGGTGTAAAATAATAATTTGTGATATATTTTTTTTCGTGTACGCGAAAGTACCAAAAAAATGTCGAATAATATGACTGTGAGGAATATACAGTATTTTACTCGCCGCAAATAGATTTCATTTGAATCTTTTCGTTAATGTGCGAATGAAACGTTTCAACTTGGTCGAGAGGTCACTTACGATTCGAGCCAAAAGCAAGTTTTTATTTATGTTTTACATTTGACCAATATAAACTTGGTAGAAATACGGGCTATTATTTATTAAGCAACTTTAGTTGAATAATATAAATAAATTTAAATTAGACTTAAATATTGTATATAATTACGATCATTAATTTATGAAATTATTATATTTTACAACGTTATTTCTCAAATTGATAACAAAAATTTATTTTATTTAAAACATCCATTAAAAAGCAATGTCAAATGATTTTTATATCTATTTTATAATAAATAATATAAAATAGATATGGATTGTTTATATGTTAAAAGAAGACGATAAATAATCATAAAATAAATATGTGATAATAAATAAACACACTCAGTGATGTTGTTATAATTCTAATGGATGAGATGGATAATAAACAAAGACATGTTATTAGTCATATAATCTTTTAATGCATCTTTGTTTATATCCCGTGTTTTGCTAAAGTAAATTTGTGGCTCCTTGTTATATGGACAGCATTTACCGTATTTATTTACCAACATTACCGTTATATTCCTGAAAGTCATTTTTATAGCACTTTTATTTCCAAAGTATAAACACATTTTTTGGCCAAATTTGTTTACGTTTCTAATTTATTATATAAAACCGAAGTTCATGAATTTCATATTTCAATAATTAAATTTGTAAAAATTTTATAAAAAATTATTCAGCTTTTCAAATAGTACAATAAATAAATTTTATTATTACAAAGGTTTTATAAATAAGTTTATTTATGCATTTATAACTCCAAAAACTCTACCATTTAATAGACCGTAGAACAAATTCTCTTTAATCAAAGAGATCTATTTAATTTTAATTAAAATAAATATATTAAAAGAATAATAACAGCTGTATAAGACCGGAATTGAATTACAAAACGGTTAAATGACATAACAGCTTAATTGTTCCGACTACGATGCATTATCTCACAAGTGATACAAATGTTAATACAGGATATAATTTTCAGACTTCTGGATCACACGTACCATCCACGTGGATTAATAATATATGGTCCAATAACGCCGAGTTATAATCACGTCAATAACACAAACGTTTCCTCGACAACTGCATCAGCAATTGCCGTACCTCAGTCTTTCAGCAATTCTTCCAAGCCAGAATTAATGCCGACAATGGTGTTTTCCAACAAGACCGTGCCATCCCCAGCTCGCAACGCTTCCTATATTAATACCACGGACAATTCAGTGTCACCGCATTGCCCGACTTATCCACCTAATCTCGGTATATTTCCAAATTCAACATCAGTTTATATACGAAAAGGGGAAACTATTCAATTTCAAATAAGAAGATTTCAGCGCCATGTAAAATAAATTTAACGAAAAATGAAGTATACATTTTGTATTATTATTATTGTTTTAAAGTAGAGTAGAAAAAGTATCATTTAGCTTTTAAATTGTACTGTTAATTTGGAGGAAAATATTGCAAATTTAGTAATCAAATTTTCATGCAAAACTATTCGGAGTAGTTGAGGTGTAATGCTCGAAATGATTATCAAATTATTTGCAACTTTTTTAATGACAAATTTAATTTTAAAAATTTTATAGTTCCCCGGAGCTTTTGATATAATGTTTAAGAACTCTTACTGGTCCTAGGAAAGTTTATCATTCTCAGACTTTTCTGGAGATTATAACTGAATTTCTCAAGTTTTCTTGTTAGATATATTAGAGTATAATTTTTACGTACTTTCAAATATTTCATGCTAGATAGTTATAGAATATTAACATTGTATTGTTGAATAATGAGAAAGTCCGCAACTTAATTGCTTTTTAACTATAAAAGTGTTAACTTATGGGTTTCTAATCAGACCATTGTGTAGCTATTAAGATTTCTGATTAGGGCTGCAACCTATCAAGGGTTCCGGCTATATGTATTACCCTACCAGGATACATAATCCAAATTATCTGATGAGTTCACAATCGGAGAATCCCTCTAAATGCAGTTACAATTTTTACTATAATTTTTTTACAAAATATTGAATTAATAAAATTTTCGTCAATTAAATATTTGCAAATAATTTAATAATAAAAGAAAAACTCTTCAATGCTCTTCCCACTATTGAATATCATACTTCATCGTTTATTAATTTATTTTAAACAAGATTTTAAAAAAGATTTTACAAATTAAAGATTCTTTGCGTATACTTTAGATTGCTATTAATCCTACGTGATTCAGAAATTCCATAACAAATAATTGAACTCGAAATCTCCACGTCATTAGACTAACATCTGCACCACTATTCCAATATGACACTAGACATTACAAGAGCAAACTTGTGTTCTTAAACACCGGTTCAATTTGTTACAAATTTTCTTAACCGTTAAGTGTTCGTACAACAGTTATCTCCTTGATAATTTCAAGTATCACATTGAGATGCAATGGCGCGAAAGTTCAACTTATAATATGAGTTTTCAAAATTCGATTTTCTGTCGCGATGACTTTTCTTTCCTCTTTATTTATATCATTAATGAATTCCGAAATATTAAAAGTCCGCTGTCTTATCATTTTGTAAAATCATTTCAAGAGTTGTAAACTCACGTATCGAAATTCTAGTATCAAAATCCTCGATAAATCTTAACTTTCTTAAACGCGTTACACTCGCCACGAACTTTTCACACGGATAAATCATATGCGCGTAGAGAAAAAAGTTACAACAAAAATTACCGCGCTGCATAACACCGGTGACGTGAAACATGCCGATGTGGTATTTTAATAAATTAACAGACAAGAAGAGTACACTGAGAAAAAGAAGTTTTTAATATTAAGAAATGGAAGTAATTGAACTTTCTCAAGTCTATTTAATAAATGTAATTAAACATAGTTTATTACTAAATTTTAAGTTGTAATATTTATCAATTTAGTTTGACAGTTATAGCTTTTGTATAAATATAAAAATTATGTAATAATAGTGATTGTATATTTAATTGGTCGTAT
Organism: Leptoteleia sp. ZL-2020; assembly: GCA_022817305.1. Lineage (NCBI taxonomy): Eukaryota > Metazoa > Arthropoda > Insecta > Hymenoptera > Scelionidae > Leptoteleia > Leptoteleia sp. ZL-2020. The sequence continues at coordinate 1,292 of JABFPN010004974.1, read as the reverse complement.
ACAAAAATATATTTTTGTAACATTTAAGTGGAAACTGCCCTGTTTTCGTACCGTTTAGAAGGCTGAAACTGGCTGATTATAGACGAGGGCGGAAAACAACTGGTTTCCGGTCGCGTCTTATTTCCAAACAGAATAGAAACGAGGCACTTTCCTTACAATTGTTACAAAAAGTAGTACTAGTACCAAAGGCGGAACACGACGATGGAGACGCGTGTGAAGTTAGCCGCTTTTATCTCTCGCGACTAACTTCACACTCTTCTATTATCGCTATCGTTCCGTTCTCGGTAAATAATATACTATTTTTAACATTTATTAAATAGACATAACTGTTATGATTCCTTTTTTTCCAATATTCAAGATTTATCAAATTTATTACTGCTCAGTATAGTAAATATTGTATGACATATATATATATATATATATATAAAATATATATAATTTTTGTTTGAACTTTTCTCTACCGAACCGTTACAACTGAAACTACACTTAATCGCGCGAAAGCGTAAAATTAAGAGGCGCCCAGGAAGTGGTTAAAAGAGCACCAACCGGCCGAAGAGGCCGAGCAAGTGATCCCACGAGATGGCGCAGCGGCGCGTTGAAGGGTTCGTTAGCGTTGCGGCCGCGAAATTGTTAATGCGGTCAAGTACGATAATTCGACGCGTTTGTTGCAGTCGGCCCGGTTCAAGTGGAGATGTCGCCGCCCGAGATGCCGGAAATGGAGAAGATACTGTCGAGAGTGAAGCAGGGCGGATTCGGCTCGCCGGCGGATTGCACGCCAAGGCACCGGGTCGCCATAATTATCCCCTTCCGGGACCGGCAGGAGCACCTGCGGATACTCCTGTACAATTTGCACCCGATCCTCCTGAGGCAGCAAATTGAGTACCAGATATTCGTCATCGAGCAGAAGGGTGAGTGTTTTCGAGTGCGAAAAACAAAAGAACGAGGAATAAAATTCGAAACGATTGAGTGATATTTCAGATTACTTTTTTTAAGCAAGGCTAATTGGTAGCAGGTTGAGTTTATTTACGTGTATTGCTATCTATTTCATTACTTCATATAAATCCGTTATTTTCAATTTATAAACTAAAATACAACAACAATTTAGAACTGAAAAGCAATAAGAATTGTAATTATTTAAATTTCTGTTAATTTCTAATTATCAATATATTGGGTTGTTCGGAAAGTAATTTCGTTTTTTCCCGATAGAGGATTTAATTGTATTTTTTTGATCCCAACTTCACACTTAAGCCGCATAATCATTATATGTTTTGAGAGGTGATATAGCAAGGCTT
>JABFPN010004973.1:0-13997 GCA_022817305.1 Leptoteleia sp. ZL-2020 | reverse complement strand
GCCGTGTAGACGAAGGAGCAAGGCGTATGGCGCGACGTGGCCTGCCTTGTGGACGAGGGAGAGTGGAGTATGGCGCTGTGTGGCCAACAGTGAGGACCAAGGAGAGTGGCGTATGGCGCGACGTGGCCTGCCGGGGAGATGAGGGAGATGGGGATGTGGCGCAGAGTGGCCAGCTGGGGAAGCGTCCACGTAGACGAGCCTGGCCTCGTCTAGTGGTCAAGGAAAGAGGAGCAAAGTGGAGGACGTTAAATACAAGCAGCTACTGCGTCCTCGACCGTACTCGTCTTGAACTGAACTTGCTTCTGCACGAAAAGTGCGTGCATTATATACTTTCGGATGGCGGTAAGAGGGCGACGGGGAGAGAGCGAGGCAGGCAGATTAGATTCTTGAGATGAGTTTTTCTGCTGAGCGTTTTTTCTGAAATCGGCGTAAACAACTTTTTGTTGCTATTGTAGATAGCGTCGAAATCTCTAACAATAATACTTCCCAATCAAAAAATAAAAATTTTACAAATTTGAATAGATAATGCTATGAAATAAGTACAATGTTTAATTATTGTTATAACCATATACAAAAACAAGGAAACAGGTTTCCTTACAGAGGTTCTTACACCGAAAATAAAACAATATACATAAACAAAATAATGTTAAAAAGCATTAAAAACTGAAAAGTGAAAAAAGCAATTAAAAACCAATGATTTATTACTAATCAAAGTCTATTGTTTTAAATAAAGTTTCATTGTAATTTTACGATATTTTCAGGGAACGATTAAATGCAATTAAATTATAAATACTTTTCACTGTAAAAGTACGATGAATAACAATCAGAATTTAAAAACAATTAATTTGTGAATATATTTCATTTTTCCTAAGATTTTTTCCTTCGAAAAATAATTAATATTTTCAACTATTGTAATATTATCAAAAAACCTAATCACAGGATTGACTTTATTTATTGTTTTTGATCATCTTCTACTGATTTTTATCGTTTTTCGGATACTGGGCTGTACCTAATGAAATGCTTGTTTAGAGAGTTTGCGTATTATAATTGATTTGTGTCGTCTTTTAAACATATTAAAAGGAATAAATTAGTTCAAATAAATAAGAAATACAGTTTTTCATAAATAATAATTAAAAAATTGTGGAAAATAATACTGCTGAAATATAGTTTTTACCGTATTAACTGATTTCTTTATTGTTATAATAGTTTTGCTATTAACATTGTATCTAATGTTAGCTTAACATATAACTTTACGAAGAAAAATTGTGGCTAAGGTCTCGCCCTACAAAGCAATACACTGTCCAAAATGTTAGGAACTGTACTCCCTATTAAATGTACAATGTTTTTACCGACAGAGGCCAACATTCCGCCACACAGAGCAATTCGTTCGCCCACATGGGTCACTCGATTGCCTGACAGGCGCACATTGCCTTCCCCAGCGGGACATTCGTTGAACCGCAGCTAAAGTAAAGCGATTTTCCCCTCAAAGGACGAACAGTTCGCCCTAATTTTTCTCTGTGTGTTATTAAGCTAACAGATTTTCAATGTAAAATTAAAATATATGTGCTAACATATGAAAATCAGTAAAAGTCAGTCATATACTTTTATTAATTTCGTATTATTACCCCAACCATACTTGGTATACTAGTTCATTTTCAACCATACAATATGTTTAGATTAAGTATATGTATACTAGTACTAGTAGCTACGAAATATTTTTTCCGTGTTTTAAATAATTAAATAGAAATAGAACTTTATTGTACAAAGGATTTCAGAGGAAGTAGTAATACTTAATTTATAAATATTATACTACTCTCTCTAAAATCCTTTATACGATAAAGTTGTATTTGTTTTATTATTTAAAAGATTTATTATTTTATGTAATGTCAAATGTAATATTACAATGCTCTAAACAATTATATGTTAATAAATATTTGGTAAATGTATTTAACGCAAAATGATTAGTTTTAGTGAAAATTGGTATGTTTTCTTCATTAAAAGATTTCACATCATTTTAATAGGAATTATTATGTCATATTTTTTTGATAACCCAAATTTATTTTAATTTTTTTAAGACATTTCACTACGCGTGATATTACAGTTTTTAACTTTATTTTATATACGTGGCAATCTTTAAATAAATATTACTGCTCTTAATTGCAGTGACATCAGATATATATATATATATATATATATATATATATTGTTATCTTTATATTTAAAACGGATAATTTTCATTTTAAAGAAAAATAATTTTTATTGAAAAAGTTGACATTTATCTGAGACAAATTTAAAAGAATAATATTAAATGTTATATTGTTATCAATGTACTTCACAACATTATTAGATTAAATTTGTAGTATCCAGTAAATATTCTCCAAGGGAACACATTTATCGAATTAATATTGAATCGATATCGACGGTAACATTGATTTGTTATTTATGCAAACATGCGGAAATATTAAATCAACATCGAATCGACGCGTGAATGTCTGCCCAGTTCATTGATGTTTCAATATGGAAGCAATATCAAACTTGATATGAATTTAAAATTGGTTAATATCGCAAAAATTAATTTTGTACTACTAAAATTATATAAAAATAGTACTTTTTATTATTTTATTGTACTTGACTTCTATACTAGATCTTAAAAATTTGTTTATAAAATTTGTTGAATTTTTTTACTAAGTTTATTTTTTGATTTGTTTAAATCAAATTACAAAATATCTTAATACCTTTAATAAATAGCTAAAGTTTGGTACTTTTAGATAGTTTTATTGTAATAACATTGTCAGTTCTTAAGAAATTTTTCAAATATTTCAATTTCCTCCACCTGGTAAAAATAAATAGCTAAATATGTTTTGAATAGTACAATGAGAAAAAAATATAGCAATATTAACTATAAGCATAGTTAATTTTCGTGAATATTATAACATTTTAGTTCCAGTTACTTGACTTTTAGTTAAAATAACCATAATTTAGTTAATTCAACTAGATTTTTAGTAAACCTGAAAATTACACGGGGAGAAAAAAATATTAATTTTTAATAAAAAGTTTCCTAGTTTAGCATTATACTTGCAGAATGTCATTATATATAAAACTAATTGAATAAAATTTGTTAAATTAGTTTATTAAAAATAGTAACTGCATGTAGTTTCGTATAATTTAACTACCTATTTATTAAATTTTAGTAAACTGTTTAATAATTTGTGTATGAACGATATTGGCTATAAATTAGCGTTACTGATGAACAGCGACATCAAACGGACAAAACATAAAATAAAGTGTTTGTAAAAAATTAAAATTCAGTTTATTAAAATTTGTAATCCCTGGTTTCTTAATTTTTAATTTTCTTTTCTCATCGTGTTAACATATTGTTCTTTTTCAAATAATTGCAATTGCGCTTAAAATCATATTTTTAATCACTTCAATAATAAGGTATCGTAATTAGACAAGTATTTTGAAGAATTTGAACAATTCTTTGCTCGTTTCGAGCTACCAACTTAAAATCGTGAATTTCGAGGGTAAATTATGTATATTAAGGTGATGCTCCGAGCATAGGTAGCGCCCTGCATTATCGACTTTGATGTTTTTGAATATAAAAATGAAATAGCTCATAATTTTGTAATATAATGACGAGGCAGCCATTCTACAATGTTAGGAGAGTATTGTAGATTATAATGATATGTGTTTTGAAGAAAAACAACAAAAAGCGGTGTGAACTGGTTTTAAATATATGAAATGTCGATACAAAATTCTAATTCACACCGCTTTTCATCAGTCTTTTTTAACAATTATGTTCATATACACGGAAAAAAATTTTCGATGAGAATTAGTAGAAATTTATGAAAGATACCTAAAAGTTCTAACTGCTAATGGAACAAGTAGAAATTGGAACAAAAAAAAAACAGTAAAGCCGTTTAGGTGTTATTACCAAAAATTTTAGATGGAGTAGTAAGACGTCATAATTTAACATTATATGCGATTTAACAGCTACGGTACTAACCTTATTCATTATGTCAACAGAAGCAACAAAATATATTGGACTTCGATAATTTAATGTGGAAAATTATTAAAAAAAAATTTGAATGAAACTAGTCAATAAGAATTTGTTCATATGTCGTTTATTAACAACGTCTATTGTAATTTATTTGTTTAAAATCGACAACATTTATAGGTTAAAAGTGACAACATAAACAAACCACTTACACTCGCTAACACATACACATACGTAGCGGCGCTAGTGTTTTGTTCACTTTGACGAAACATATATATGCGAGTAATAAAAATTTATGTGATTCACCGAAAAATTATTTTTCACTCAAATATAAGCAAATGTATTTTGTTTTCATATAATTTTTTTTTCTCAGTCACCTTTATATTTATGTATTATTCCAAAATGTTGCAGACAAATAATTTAATTGTCATTGCTAAACAAATATTTTTGTAATATTCAAATTTTATTTTTATTTTAAATAGAAATAGCCAAATATATTTATTTAGGTATAAATCATATGCCATTTTTTTCCGTGTATGCAGTAATATTCCCCCCGGTGCTAACCCCAAGAGAACACTTAGGTTCAGTGAACGTTGGTTTTAGATAATTACCCAACTTACGTAACATTCATAGAAGGTCAAAATTATGCAAAAGTAACTTAGTTGAACATTCACTGAACATGGAAATGTCCGCCCAAAAATATATAAATAGAAGGTATGCGCTGAAGATTGAGGAAAGGTAGAATGAAGCTTTATTAAACATAAAGGCAGTAAAACAAAATTTTTGGTTATGTATAGATTGGAAACTCGAAAAAGCTTTGTTAGGCGAATAAAAATAGACACGTTCTGTGAATGCCAATTATTAAAATATAAAAAAAAATTCTCAGTTTTCCAACAATGTCAGTAATTTATACTAATCTTTCCTCTCTGTGTGGATAAAAAATAAGGTCCCTCTTGGGCCCCGATTTGGTTCCAATTTGGTTCCTCATTGGGCCCTTATACATACCGAGCGTTACGAACTGATACGGCGCCCTATTTGGTTAACAAATCGGTTCCTGATTTGGAAAAATGGAAAACGAATCAGGGCTATATCTAATTCCACGCTAGATTTCTACTTGGGTAGTAATTAAAGTACATTGAGATACTTTTGATTTCAAATTATCGTTAAAATTAATGATTTATTATACATTCCTATGATATTTCACTGGTACAATTTTTGTTAGGTTTGATAAAGTTTTATGACTTTGTTATGAAGGCGATTCAGTGTTATATTATAAAATTTGATGTTTTCCGCATCTATAAATTCTCGTTCACGTTTACATTAGCACACTGAAAGAAATATTATGAGAAAATTACATTTTTCCATAAAAAATAATTACAATAATCTACAGGAACAGAGCCATATTGAGCAATCAATTCTATTATTTCTAAAAGCTGATTATATTAAAAACTTCGTTGAGAAAAGAAATATAGGCTTTATAATAAAAATCGTTTGGTTAAAGACATTTAGTTAAAAGAACCAAATATTTTGTTTCAATAACAAATATCTTTAATTGTAGTAACTAAATCAGCTAAAAAAGGATCAAACTTTTAGTTATTACAATCAAACAGTTTTCTCCGTGTTTAATTTACTTATACTTTATCTAATATATTGAAAATTTTTCGCCGAAATTTCAATTGATGTTTCTTTTAAGAAATGTTTGTTAACTATTATTTTAAACAAATCTTTGTAAGGGAAATACTTCAAAGCAATTTCACTCTCTCTCTCTCTCTCCTTCTTTCTCTCTACTTCCTTCAATTATTCAACTAGATTTCATTTCGTTATATATTCAATTATTTCATTATTTTTTTTATTATCAATTTTTGATCATATGCGATAAAAATATGATAATAAATATTTGATCATAGAATATTGATTACTAGAGTCACTTATATTTTCTTCTTCGGAAAAGTAACTAACGTCTAAATTTTTTTTCTAATTTAATTCAGTTTATTTTCAAGTAGAATTTCTTATAGGAGGGTATTTGCAATTTTGACCAAATTCAGGAATTATGAAACAATAATTAAGAGCATTACACAACTTTTCGAGTGCTACATTATCATTTCAAATTTTAAATTTGTCGGTAATGCTTCACACGGACAAACGCGTTTAAATATAATAAACTAATATTTATGGCAATTTATAATATATCATATAAAATTTAATGTTATATATTTTTTATATAATAATACTTGCGAATGTTTCAAATTTATCTTCAGTATATGGAATATTTCCTTCTGTACCTTCATTTTTGACCTTGTCATTGTTGTATACTGTATGGGTGCTATAAAATAAATTAAGTTAATTTCAATACAATATAATGAATAATGTGATAGATACACATAAACTTAACTACTTTTAATGTTTGTTTCACCGGCTTTTTTATTGTTTTTTCCTTACCGGCTTCACAAACTGGTATAGGTTGATAGCACTAAAATTGAAATAGAAATGGTAAAGCATTACAACGGAACATACATATTTTTGTATTTTGAGGAGGAATTTACAAAAGTACAATCAAAGTAATTAATGTAACGTCTGCAAACACAGAGCCCCGAGTTATTTTTTTCGATTTTCATGGATTACTTTCACGGATCAAATTAATTAATACACGTATTTATTTAATGGCTCGATGTATACATTGTCATTTGAAAGTACTGAATGTTTTTTTTTATTTTACGTTATACGTTATATTGTGACAACTAAACATTAAGAACAGCAATATTCACAAGATAATTATTTATAAAATTTGATATAAATTAAAATTTAGTGTAATAGAAAAAAGTGATTCTATCAGTATTTACATCAGCTGTGATATGATAATAAATGGTAAATATAATTCAAATAAAGTTAATGAACTGAACCCAACTAAATAATTTTTAGTTGGTTTGACTATGTTTTCCTCTGACTGCAACTAACACTTTTTTAGTTCAATCAACTGTTGTTCAGAAATTAATATAACTTTTCCTCTTAGATATATTAACTGAGCTATACTATACTTGTCGAAAAAACAAACTAAAGTATTTTTAGTTGGCTACACTATATTTTTCTCTAAGTGTACACTTACGAGACTACCCAGTAAAAGTTGTTTTTTAATTAATTAATTAATTAATTAAAATTATTGTTAAAAAAAACTATGTTGGCCCCACTCTGGCAATCAAGTAGCCTCAACATTGGTGTGAATTCGAATAATCAAAAATACCATTTGTATACCTATACACTGCCAGTAGCCAGCCAACTTAATTTGGCACTGAATTATTTATTAAATCACCAAAACTAGCACAAATCTGGATCAACTTTGGAATTAATAATTTATCTGACATGTCTTACATCTCTTTTACTTCTGTTTATGTTAAAAACCATGTTCGAACCAATACGGGCCCTTATCTGTTTACCATTACAGTATTAAACGCCCGCACAAGGGGACGATAAAAACACAAGGGTCGAATATGTTAAATAAACCACTGTCAATTCGAAAATCATTTGTATGTATACTTAGAAATTAAAGTAAGTGTATTTTATGAAAATAATTGTAACTAATATGTACTGTATTAATAATGTGAATTCATATTTAATTACACTATTAGTAGAAAAATATTTTTATTCTTTGGAAAGAATTATCTAACTATTTTAGTTATTCATCTAGCTAAAGAGATGTTTCTAAAAAACCTACACTCAGAAAAATATGATAGAAAAAATTACTGCTTTTAACTATATTTCAGCTGTATGTCCGTCTTTCAATAAAAGTTAATGTTCTTTAAAAGCAAAGATACGAGTTTTTTTTAATGTTATATTTATAGATAAAACAGAAATTTTCCCTTTTAAAAAACAGTATTTTTTATTGAAAGGCGGACATGCAGCTGAAATACAGTTCAAAACAGTAATTTTTTCTGTCATATTTTTCTCAGTGTACTGTACTCATTTACTTCAACAAATATTAAATGTTTTTCTTTTGTATATAGTAAAAAATGATTAAAAACATATTAACATTATTATACAATATAATATCATACACAATAATAACAAAATAAAAAATCATTTTAAATTGTCTTGTATTGATTAAACTGTTCAATATTAAATTTCTTTCTATTATAACCATTGTAAAAATTCATATATTAATTTTAAAAGAAATATATAATCTGCTCAATATGGGTTGCCAGAGATTTATTAATTTTCTTAAAAATATTTGTTTTAGTGCAAGATTTTTCACCGTATTTTACACTGTAATATTTATCCAGCGTTTTGACAATATTATAATTGTATCAAATATTGATTCGGCGTTAAGTGGAATCCCTTGTTTTCATATCAAATAACACTCGAAAGTTGAATACTTGAGGGTGAGTGTGGAAATTCAGACAGGATTTTCTGTAGAAGATGATTCCATGTCATGATCTTATTTATTCGAATAATAACTATTTAAAAGATTATGTCTATTTAAAATTGAATTCGGAGAATAAATGCAGGTTTTGCTTCTGACAATAAATGTTATCAAATTTTTAACTTTCCTGTGCTATATATTTTAAGTCTAAGCTTCTTTTTATATGAGTCCATTAGACATAATGTAAATAGAATAGTAACACTATTGCGATTAAGAAATTTCAACAAAAATATCTCTACTTGATCCAAAGCTAACGGAGTAGTAGTAAATAAAATTTTCTACATTCTCGCATAAATTTCCAAACAAACTTCTTTTATTACACGCAAAAACTTTTACTATAATAAGAAAACTTTGACGAATTTTGAAAAATTAACTCAAGTCAAAATACTAAGTCGTGATCCCAAATTAATTTTCACAGGAATAAAGCTTGTCTAATCATTTTATTTCGTTAATCACACTGAGAAAACAGTCGTTTGGTTAATTCTCGTTATAACTAGAATTCTGATTAATTTAACCATAGTGGTTATTTTAACTAAAAATTAGGTAACTGGAACTGAAATTGTATGGTATTGATAAAAATTAACTATGCATATGGTTAATTTGCTATATATTTTTCTACGTGTAATCAATCTAAGGGTCCATTTAAAAAGTTGGATTAATTCAAGAAGGGTTGGAAGCATCAAGAAGCATTAGAAATTTGGTTAACAAACTCAATATTCAACCTTCTATCTTTTCATCAAAGAATATTTAATGAAAACTTAGTGCACTAATTCAGCAGCAGACCTAAAACTTTGAAGAACTGAAGTAACCTGGCTTGGTAATCGACCTAAAAACCTCATTACACCTTACCACACCAGCGCAGACCGTGAAAGATTTCTTTAGGCTCAGAATTATTCGAATTGGAAGGATCAATTAGTGCATTGGTATTAGTTTAAGGCCAGCTCCGGCTTGGGATTATCAATTTGCCCGGGTATCAGCATTCGTTTTTACGCACCGGGCCTCGATATAAACACGGGAAGGAGGAAATACTTACTGTAGGAACATGTTGACGCCGGTAATCTCCATAGCTCGTTGCACGGCCTTCCAACTGGACATCATCGCGTACCTCTGCTTTTCGTTGAGAGGCATTCGCGGATCTTGTTGCTTGACCTCGGCCTGCTCAGGCTGCTTCTGAATGCTGCTCGTCAGTTTCGTGAGTTCGCAGCCCATATTTGATGCTATGGGCACTCGCGAATGAAAAGGAAGGTTCAAGTCTTAGGGAAAAAAGGAAGGTGGTGTTACGACTCTACAATTCCGGTATGGAATCACTGACCACAGTTGCGCATCACCTGCGAACCATCTTCCAAAAGTCTGCCCAGTGGCCTGAAATTCGGGAGATTCCGGAAGGTCAGTTTCGGATGACTTCTTATTGTTGGTTGGACATCGTGCCTGGCGCGTCAAATGCACGTGCGTCCCATTTAGATGAGTGGGACCCACCGAGTCCGTGGTTAGCTCGAAATCGCATGCAACTCGGCGCCCGAATGATCGATTTACGTGGCTGCGGACGCATCACCAAACGCGTGAGAGACAAGATATGCACGGACAGATGTATCCCTATTCACATTTGCACCTTCAACTGTCTAAAGGAACACGCTCACGCACACACACACACATGCCTAGGGTACACCCACGAAGCCACCCACCCCGCTGCGCATCAGCGGATATGTAGACGAACCCAACGATTCCCGATAACTCGCTTCAAGCTTCTGACGAGACCTTGTCAGTCGAAATTTACAACTACTGGAAAATCCTGTGGCTGACTTTGGCTTTGCAATTGCGAACGAATCGGGATTATTTTCTCGGATTCGCGGTTTACTTTGGCGCCTGTAGAATGACCTGCGGCTCAACCAGCGCGATATCAATGTTGCTTTTAGCCCAGACGAGCCGAGACTGAGACACCCATAACAAACGTTTACTTGAGCGTGGCGCAGGCGCGTATATTGTGCGTTTTCATATACTTTCCTGACACAGACCAACGAATCATCATTTCCTATCACCAATATTCTGCCCCATATGACTATTATGTGAAATTTAGAGTAATAGTGTGGATAAGATAAATGTGAGAAAGGCCAATTTTAGAAGAATTTTCATCAATGAAATTTATACATGTATCAGCAAATCTATCACTTGTAGATTAGCTGAAACTTTAATCAAAACCTTGTACAGTAAATATTCTTGGATAGGTAATAGAATGTATAAATAAAAGTATAAAGATCTGACATACAGTTATAGATTTGTGATCAGCAAAATAAAGTTTGATACATATATTTAGCTTTTACCTGAAAATCGTAAAGAGATCATCCGAAAGTAGCGCAATGATAGTGAAACGAATGTCAATATTGTCAGATATATTTCATAAGCGTTAATTTTTAAAATTTACGCCTGTTTTCGTAATTCTTTTAATGCTTTTTTCGTACCATTTACTCAGTAAAAGTTGGAACAGTTAACATTAAACCATAGTTATATTTAGATAAATAATATTAGACTGTAAGATATTGTGTAATTTATAAAACTTACCATTCAATACATTTATCCCACCATGATTTTATCATAACAGAGATAAGACATTCATAAAATAAACAAGAAATTACAGACGCAGCTGATATAATTTCGATGTTCTACTGGTTAAGGGAGAAAAGAGGGTGGCTGTGTGGTACAATAATTAATTTTAATATGGATCTTCTTCGTTATTTAATGATATGAAGATATTAAAGTATCAAAACGTGATAAATACATTCATAAAATATGAATTTGTATGAAAAACAATTGTTTAATTTGTTTTAATTTGTTATGCTTAAACATTCAAATTTTATTATTTTTTAAATTTCTATTTAAATATGTTAAAATTTTATTAAAAATAAGAATATTTAGTAGATGTACAATAAATTAAGGTTTTGCATATAAACATTACCGTACACTGAACACGGACGACCGCAAAAAAGGTTAGATTAATTAGATGAAAATAAACAGATTCGCTTCTATTTTAAACTAATGAAACAACAACATTACTACATTGTTGGTAATGCAGTTGTTTAAGTTACTGCTAATAAACTTTCTAGTCAATACAACATTTAATCTTTTTTAAATCAGTTAATTAATGCTAATGCAGCATTATATTTTGCAATTCCTACATAATATACTTGACAAACGGAAAAAAATTTTCGGTGAGAACTAGTAGAAATTTATGAAGGATACCTAAAAATTCTAGCTAGGATTTTTAGGAACTAGGAACAAGTAGAAATTTTATATATAACAGCTAAACAAATGTTGATATGGTTATCTTATTGAAACAGTAAAACCGTTTAGGTGTCATTACCAAAAATTTTAGATGGAATAGTAAGACGTCATAATTCAACATCATGCGATTTGGCAACTACGATACTAACCTTATTCATTATGTCAACAGAAGCACCAAAATATATTGGACTTCGATAATTTAATGTAGAAAATAATTAAAAAAAATTTGAAAGAAACTAATCAATAAGAATTTGTTTATATGTCGTTAATTAACAACGTCTATTGTATTTTATTTGTTTAAAATCGACAACATTTATTAGGTTAAATGTGACAACATAAACAAACCACTTACACTCGCTAACACATACACAAACGTAGCGGCGCTAGTGTTTTGTTCATTTTGACGAACCATTTATCTGCGAGTAATAAAAATTTAGGTGATTCACCTAAAAATTATTTTTCACTCAAATATAAGCAAATGTATTTTGTTTTCATACAATTTTTTTTCTCAATCACCAATATATTTATGTATTATTCCAAAATGTTGCAGACAAATAATTTATTTGTCATTGCTATACAAATTTTTTTATAATATACAAATTTTATTTCTATTTTAAACAGAAATAACCAAATATATTTATTTAGTTATAAATCACATGCCATTTTTTTCCGTGCATGATACGCAATATAAAATTAATATGTTGTATTGATACTTTCATTAAAATATCTGTTCACTCCAACAAATTTTCATGTAACTGCAACATGATAACTTAACAAAATGGTTAATATTGACACAATACCAACATTTTTCTCCTTAATTAAACGGCGTTTTCTCATTGTGAACAACTGATACAGTGATGGAAATGGAAAAGATGTTTCTGCGACAAGTGATGAAAAATGAATACACTACGATAATCCTAAGCCTAGAAAATAGTGGGTTAAGCCTGGCGAAGCGTCATTATCGACGGGTAAGTCGAATATTCATGATTCTAAGCTTCTGCTGTGCATTTGGTGGGACCAGCTGGGTATTATTTATTATGAATTACGAAAATCGAACGAAACCATCACGGGATATCCCCGTGGATTACAATTGATGCGTTTGAGCCGAGCATTGAAAGAAAAACGGCTGCTGTTTGAGTGACACGGCAAAGTGATTTTACACCATTACAACGCTCGACTACCATACCCGCAGTATTCTCCAGATATTGTCCCTTCTGATTACTATATGTTTAGATCGATGACAAATGGCTTAGTTGAATCATTGTTGTTTAGCCTCAAAAGACTTGTCGTTTTAACGATGTGGAAATCAGATGTTGCAAGAAAGATGGCAAAATGCAGTAACGAGTGATAAATAATATTTTCAATAACATATTATTTCATTTTTTTTATTATTATTATAGTATTTGTTTTCACTTGTAAATACCATTTCACATGTATATATACATATATATATATATCCGCAATAATTATATATATTATAAATATAATTACCGCCTGCAATAATTATATATACATATATAAATTTGTCTAACGGTGGTTTTAGGGACGCACCCTACTTAGGGAGACTAAGTACGTGTTGGATATTCAAATTTTGGAGGTAAATTTTCAAATTATGTAATAAAATATAAATTTTTAAAAACTAATTAAACTAACTTTTGCAAATTTTGGGAAGCGTCCTCAAAACTGCCGTTGTTTCTCATTGTGTCTTTGGGGACAATCCTCAAAACTGCCAGTAAACAAGTCAATAAAATGGCGATTTGGTGTCAAAACTACCGTTCGAATAATACGAGGGCAGTCCGATAAGTACTTAGACTCACCCCCCAACAGCCTCACTTCTATACAGACCCCATAACACACTTAACTTCACGGTCCGGGTAGCATGAATTATATCGCCCGTCGTCTAGTACGACCCTCGGAGACGAGCAGATGACAGCATAAAGCTGTAGCGATGATAACAGGAACGCCGGGACTGCCTTCCCGTGGCGCCCCGTGGGCACGCGTCGCCATTGCTCGGGTACTTTGGCACTTGGATCTTGGCGTCGCGTGGCGAAATGTCCCCGTCGGCCTAACCGACGCGCAGGTGTTGGGTAGTTCCAGGTTCGGTCCCCGTGCACTGAGAAAAAAATTGGGATAAAAATTATTATACTAAATGTAAAAAGAGGGACAAATGACATCTTCTTGTCTTACACGGAGAGAAAAAAATATCAATTTTTAATGAAAAGTTTACTACTTTGGCATTATACTTACAGAACACCATTATATGGAAAACTAGTTGATTAAAATTTGTTAACTTAGTTTATTAAAAATAGT
>JABFPN010004972.1:0-14000 GCA_022817305.1 Leptoteleia sp. ZL-2020 | reverse complement strand
GGGGGGAAATTGCAGTGACCTCTCCTTCAACGCGTGCGAGTTATATACCGTGGCGTCAAACATCTTATTCTTCTTCCTACTTTCTTTGCCCTCTTGCTTTCGAGATACCTTTCCATCTAATGTGAGAAGCGTGTAACGTGTTTACCGGAGGGTCCGTGACCGTAATAAAAATATGACACCGCTGAATGATAGAATATGGCGGGCTCGTACCGCGTATAATGAAATAATTACTGTTTATCTTCATAAAAATAATCACGATCCCCTTAAAATAGAATGGATGGAACAAATAAACGTATTCTGATGAAGTAAAGTACAATTTGTTCGTAATGTATTGCGCTGTTGGTTAGAGGAACACATGTATCCCTTTATTTATTATTTATTATCAGTGGACACTTTCATATATCGAGTTAAGTTTTCGTGGATGAGGAATAACGTGAAACTAACGTAGCTAACAAAAATAATGAATGTAAACGAAACTAACGAAACTAACACTTATGGGGATGGATACACTTTATTGAACACATTTCGTTTTATGAAACTAACAAAACTAAGGAAACAAACACTTATGGGGTTTACACTTTATTAAACACATTTTATTTCATGAAACTAGCAAAACTAGCAAAACTAACAAAACTAACACTTATGAGGATGGATACATTTTATTGAACACATTTTTTTTTATGAAACTAACAAAACTAATAAAACTAAGGAAACTAAGGAAACTAACAAAACTAACAAAAGTAAGGAAACTAACGAAACTAAGGAAACTAACACTTATGGGGATGGATACACTTCACTGAACACATTTAATTTTATGAATTCCAAACTCATACTTCTAAATAACTGATTAATTTAAATATTTTTTCTAACTTAACTATTTCACACTATAGTTTACAAATTTTTTCTAAATTAGTGCAGTATACTAGTGTAACTGCACTAATATATAAGTGCCATTACATAAACGTACAAGTGCACTTTAATCCCTAAGATAAGTGTAAGTGTTCCAGTTACATATTAAGTACACTAATTACATTTACACTAATTACAATAAAATACACTTCATAAGTGCTCTTAAGAACACTAACCAACACTATACCTTATCGAATCGCCACTAATCCATCAATACCAATAAATTCATATTAAACTTATGCATCCTCCAGTTACAAGTTCGAATCGTGTATTTAGCCCCTATTAATACTTCCGTACAACTGATTCCGCTTGATTCCCAATTGACACAACCTGACAATAAGCCCCCTTTACTCGGGACAAGAGGAAATTCCATCTATTGATCTCGGCCCCGCGTTAACAACGATCGATCTTGCACGAACATTTGACCGTTTTCCTTGCATTAAAAAGGGATCCCGGAAATTGGGCCAAGAGGCCGGGCATAAAGGGGCGATTTCTGAAATTGACCAAGACGCACCCCGCCCTCTGCCGCGCGGCATTAAGAGCCGTGAATTGGCCATTCATTGGCCATTCATTGGCCATTCATTGGCCGTTTACCCTTTCGCTCGCTCGCGCGCGAAAACACAATCGTCAAGGGGGTGTGGGGGTGGGGGGAGTAGAGGGCGCTGGTCCACCTCGAAAAGCGGAACTCACGCCGCCGGACAGGGGGCGCCCACGCCACCGGAAGTCTTGGACATTGTTGTCTTTGTCACGAGAAATCGGAGCGGAGAGAAACACGATTCCCGACGGGTGGACGTGGCCTTCCTCGACTAGTCCTTTGCGTTAAACGCTTCACCCCGCCCCTCGGACAAGTTCAATCCCTTGCATCCCTTTACCCCCACCCCCCACCCCTTTTGTCCACCCGGGGCTATTTATCAAAATGACCGTTCTGTGGCGCGTTAAGCCTCGCTTTTCCCCGCTTAATGAGGGTTCCATGTTAATGACATATGGATCGCCTCCTTTCCGAAGAAGCGTGCGATATATTCCGAGAGGGTTTTTAGTTCCAGCTAAATTCCATGGTAAGTGGGACGAGTGTTAATAAAGATGTCGAATGATCCCTGGTATAAATGGAACATATATGGTCCATATATGGTAATAATAGGTTTCTATATAAGGAAGGTAAATGTAGCTAGAATATTATATCAATTATTGCCATATATCGACCATGTATATCCATATATGGTCATATTTGGTTTAAGAAAAAAGCTATATAATGCTCCTAAACGAGTCTTTGTTTTTGTTTTTCATTTACATCCATCCTTACGACCTTTGGATGTAAACAAACAATATTATTGTTTTTGTTTTCTTAATTTGACCTTCGAAATATTTACAAACAGTCCTTTTTCTTGCTAAATTTAAGAAAAACCGTTTCATTCTTCAGTTCTATATCGAAATTTTGAATATTGCCAATTGTTATGTGGCTAGTACTGTGGCAGCTTTTACCCAATTGTTATTACTGGCATAAAACTGATTTTTCTAAGAGTTACATGAAGTTGCAACGATTCGAATTGAACTTGCAAAACAAATTGTAATCTTTATGCATACGCGAACGTGAGGAGGGAGGGGGGTAATATGCATAAATTGTCGCGATTCCCATTTTATTTCCCACGGTGGCGTATTGGTAGATCGATATCTCCGCGAATGGCGAGTCATCGATACATGATTTGGGTAAAAAGGTGGACGAACTCCCGGCTTTTTTTTTCCCTCTCGCTCTCCTTTTTCGTATTCATAAAATCGCAGCAGCCTGTATCCAGCATCCGAATCGACTGTGCTACAACGTAGGAGTCCCGGGGCCCTGTTTACATAATTTTCCCATGCCAGTGTGCGCCCGAAATTGCAACACTTGCCCAACCTGATCAAATGGGGTAGTTTCCATCGGTTCGAGGGCGCTATTCAAAAACTCAACTTTGTATGAAAATGGGTAACGCTTGAATATGCGGAATAGAAGAATGGTCATGTGTGCCGGGCGGTAGGACTGAAAAATATCAAATCGGACTTTTTGTTGTTTAGGCCCGCTCGCTCGAGAGGCGCCTTTAACGTCGCCTTAAAATAATATTAGTTCGGTTAGATTGACAATAATTATGACATTTATTTATCGTTTTGCGTTTGGCGGGTATTTAAGTATAATTTTGTTTATGGAACTAAAAAAATAAAAATAAAAAAGAGTGCTCGTTAATATTTGGAAGGTCAAATTAATGAAACGTAAACAATAATATTGTTTGTTTACATCCAAAGGACGTAAGGATGGATGGAAATAAAAAACAAAGCTCGTTTTGGAGCATTATATAGCTTTTTTCTTAACCAATATATGACCATATATGGTCGATATATGGTAATAGTTATATAATATTCTAGCCATATATGCCTCCTTATATAGAAACCTGTTATTACCATATATGACCGTATATGAATCATATATGGATTAAGGAAATAAAGTGTTTCAACTTTATTGTTCAATAACACACTTTTAACCGTATTTATGGTCCATATATGGTCCATATATGTTTTAACTATTTAATACAAGGAAATAAATTAATATATGGTCATATATGTTTTTCCTTAATACATATATGGACAAAAAGGTTTTGCTTAGTACATATATGGTCCACATATGATCCATATATGGCAATAATTGATATTCTAGCTATATTATTTACTAAAAATTGTACACTATTAGCAGTGCCTTAATAAAGTGCAGTGTATTTTGGGGACCTTAAAATATTCATCTATATAATTTCATTAAGGCGATAAGACGTGATTCGAGTAAGATTCCACCCAAATTGGTTCAGTATTTCTCATTCCCGAAATTCATCGTGACCCAAAAAATGTACCTATTAACATGGCTCGTCGTCTTATCTACCTCCCCCCCTCTCTTTCTCTCTCCCTCCCGTTTGCCCCTCTTATAATACTCGCTCCCTTTTCTCGGAATCAACCCCCCGGAATTAATTTGACAAATTAGCGTCGAAACATTAGTTTTGAAAATAACCCGCACACATTTTCGAATCCGAATCGACCGAGTGGAAGTTAAGCGGCTTATCTTATGACGTAAGAAAGGTTCGCTCGGTTCGACATCGGAATCTCATTAACCCTTCACCGTCCCATCTTGCTCCTGAGATGCGATCTTCGACCCTTCACTGTTGCCATAGCAACCCTTCTTAGACGAACGACTACGTAATGAAAAAAGAATCGCGCATTCGGACGAGGGATACAAATAATAATTTACGGCCATTTTTCTAATAAATTGTTTATTTATATAATTGCAACAAAGTCGTGTCAAAAGTATCGCAAGTTTTTGTTGGTGTTAAGAAAATGTGGGGATTTTATATAAAATCCATGGAGTTTGAGTTATATATAATTTATTAATGTCCAGTATAGTAAATATTGTGGGACATTAACTAACCCTGGTTAAAATGAAACGTATATGGTCCATATATGTTTTAATTATTTCATATAAGGAAATAAAAAATTTATGTATGGATAAGTATGTTTTTCCTCAATCCATATATGGCCATATATGTTCGAAATTTGGCAATAACTGATATAATATTCTAGCTATATATGGTTTTAATAATTTCCTTATATGGAAATCAATTATTGCCATATATCGACTATACATGGTGATATGGATTATAGAAAAACATATACGTGGTCATATATGGATTAGGAAAAACATATATACCCATGTATGAATTGTATATTTCCCTACATGAAATTGTTAAAACATATGGACCATACATGGACCATATATGAACCATATATCGACCATATATCGACTAATATAAGTTTCATTTTTACTGCGATAAAATGTCGATGCATTTCAAGTAATAATCATTCACAAAATAACTTTACGTCAGTGTTACAGTGCTATAAAGTATAGTAATTTTTCTCGTAACCGTTTTCTGCGCTTTGAGAAAAGTCGCGCCAAAGAAAAGTATTGTTTTCCACTTTGACACATTTCCTCGGTCGCGTCCCGCCGCCGATCTTGCTCCCCCCCCCTCTCCGCTTTGCGCGCTTTTATTACCGTTGCGAAAAGCACGGCCATCTTGTTGCGCGCAAAATAAAAGATAAGAAATAGGGGACTCCATTTGCGAAACGAAATCTCATTAACCCTTCCCCGCGCCTGGAATTCAACTCCCGAGTGGAAGTGCCAACCCTTCATCGTAGCCATGGCAACCAACTCTTCCTTGAGCTTTCCATTCCATGTTCTGATGCTCGCCGAGCGAGCCTACCTGCAGCCCTGGATATGATAAAGCATTGTTAAGGTGTATCTCGTTTTTTTCCCCGAGCTTATCATTCATCCCCGAACCAGACGTTTCTCGACATTTATCTCGGCGCAGAGATAAGCGCCACTTCGGGAACAACTTGTACAGTGAACTTGAACTACGTGTTGTCTTATATGTATCTAATCTTCGGGACCCGGGACGAGTGTATGATTAAAATATCTTCCTTTTTGTACCGGAATCAATATTCGTGATATTGTCACTGCGGGAGTGTTGACACTCCCGCACTGACATACAACTAAAAGTGAAGAATCACTGTGGAACAACTGGTTAGATAAAAATTTATCTTCGTATATTAAAAATTGCTTCGAAATTTTGATTGTTCCGTTCTCATATTGACATACACAGTGACACTTACGCACTGATAGTTCCGCAATGACACTTCCGCAGTGACATACAACAGAAAGTGAAAAATTACTATGTAACAACTGGTTAGATAAAAATTTATCATCGTATATTAAAAACTGTTCCCAAATTTTGAATGTTCCGTTCTCATATTGACATACACACTGATACTTACTCACTGATAGTTCCGCAGTGACACTTCCGCAATGATACTTCCGCAATGACACTCCCATACGGAAAGTGAAACATTCCGTTACAATCTCAAATTCTATTAATTCTTAGCATTCTATTATTATTTTTTCTGCACTTTGCTGTATACTAGTTTTATTTATACCATTCTTATGATTAAATTCCAACATTAATATCGCAACCCTGTGCAATTTTCGGACAAAATTGTACACGGTAACGTAATAATTTTTTATTTAACTCTCTCATCCCGCGCCTCGCGTCACTTTAATATCAAAATATAGGCTCCCGAATCCAGCACTAAATCTATCCGCCCCAACTCTTCGTCTTTCGTTCGAAATTTCCCTACTTCCCCGCCCCCCCCCCCTCCTTCCAAAGTGCCCTCGCAGGATGTCTGTATTATTTCTGATACTGCGAGGTATTCCATTCCCACGAGCGAATATTTCGAAAATTCAATAAACCGCGCATAATAGCGACAGATCGCCATCGTCATTTTGGTAAGGTAGAAAGCGATGCACGATCCGATAGGCGAATAACAAAACTAACCTGTCACAACACACCCGGGATCCATCGGCGCGATCGACTTGTTCGTTTTAAAATATTTAAATGGATCCGCGATGTTTGGAGAGATAACTGGACGGTGAATGTCGTTGGGAAAAAGGGTTCGGTTCATTGTTGGTTCGTTTCCATTTTTGTGGTGTCTTTACGGTGTCAGCTTTTGGTAGGCTTAGATGAGGAATGAAAATATTTTGGCTTTCAGTTTCCTCCTGGCCCATTGGAGAGCAATTTGCCGGAGCTTTCGATTGAACTTGACCCACGTGAAGAGAGACAGACAGACAGACAGATAGACAGATAGACAGATAGATAGATAGATAGATAGATAGATAGATAGATAGATAGATAGATAGATAGATAGATAGATAGATAGATAGAGAACTTTATTTTAGCTTTAGCAGCTAGTTAAATAATTGATAAATTAAGGTGAAATGTCGATCGATGGTCAACTGAGATTGAACATAACCTCTTTAATAATACATATCTTTAAATATGGTGTAAAATAAAGGTTAATTTAAGAAAAACGCAACTTAAGTTAATAGTTAATTAAGTTTAGAGTTGTTTAAATTAGTTTTTAGGTATTGTAATTTTAGGGATTATAAATATAACATCTAAAAACTAATTTAAAACATTCTAAATATGTTTAACTGTTGACATATGTTGATTTTTACTTAAATTAAATTTTATTTTACAATATATTTAAATATATGTATCATTAAGGAGGTTATGTTCAGTCTGAATAAGCCATCAAATGACATTTCACCGTATAAATAACATATACAAAATCTAAAAAAATAAAATAAGGTCAGAATTTAAAAAATTCGTGGTCCACTTGACACATACGCAGGTTTATATATAAACTGAACTTGACCCACGAGAAGAGAGAGAAAGAAAAAGGGAATTGCCTCCGATTGTCGAGGCGCCGTTTAAAGCGTTCAGCGTGAGATGAAAATTAGTTTGAACCGAGTGATTATATGGAGCCCTCGAAGAGGACGAAGGGCACCTACGATACAGTCTCGTTCGACGTAATAATAATAATAATAATAATAAGAAGAGAAACAGGAGGGCAAAGGGGAGGAAGGAAGAAATAGAATCGTCAAGCGGGCGAATTTGCGAGGAGCGCCGTTCGAAGGCGGAAGAGAATTCAAAGGAAAACCAAGAAATTAAACGTCGCGGAGCGAGCGAGAGGGAGGGAGAAGGAGATATCGGCAAGGCGTCAGGGGGAAAGGGATGGGAGACGGACCAGGAAGGTACGTTTGTTTGAGGAAAGGAAGAGGATTCGAGAGTTTAATGATATTCCTGATTACTGCGGCGCGTGGTGAAGACCCTCCCCCCCCCCTTCTCCGAGGAGGGGGGGGGTAAAAAAAGGCCGCCCTCTCTCCGCGTTTCTCGCATAAAAAGTATTGATCTGGTCGCGCTCCGTCTTGGCTCGAGCGAGAGGGTTGAATCCACCCTAACTGCTTGCTTGCCCTGCCTCCTATATTCATCATCTCTCTTTTTCTCCGGGGTCGCCCCGAGCGCCGTGTTTTCCGGGAGAAAAGCCAGGCGAGGACCCGATGCGTATCGTTGCCTTGCCTTGTTCCAACCAACGTGGAACCTCTTGTTATCCCCATAAATCAAAGAATCCTATCGAAGTGCAGTTTTATCGGTAATTAACCCCGGCTGCGCTGTAAATTTAATCGGCAAGGACACGACGGACAGATTTGTTTGTAGGCAAAACACAACGCCGCCGGGCAAGGGAAATAGGACTCCTCCGTCACACTCTAACGCTGTTAACGAACTCCCTTATCGGCGATCTCTTGTCATATTTGTCGAGTGATAAGAGGGTATGTTAATTGTAGGAATGCGGGACAATGGGGAACTGGATTAGACCATGTCCTGTTGTCGATGGGCTGAATTTTAGTTGGATTTCTGTTTGAATTTTTCATTTTAACAGCTGAAATTTAGCGATAGCTTGGTTACTGTCTGGTGACCCCAGAATTGACCCTAAAATTGACCCAGAAACCCTTAGGATTTCTCTTAGATTAGGAAGCTAGATTCAAATTTCGCTCTTCCCTCTTTTTTACCTCTCATTATTCTTCTTCCTTTTCTACACTGAGAAAAATAATATAGTAATCCTGGACTCTATATGTTCTTGTATAAAATAATGCTCGACAATGTGACAAGAAGTACCACAGTTCTGATAATTGGTACTTGAAAAAGTGACACCGTTTACTAGATTGTCTGGCAAAGTTCTTAACATTGGAACATAGAGTCTCAGAATGCCAGAAAGTATAGTAACTCTTATTATTTTATTTTTCTCAGTGTATTTGCCCAAAATAATTTCGCGACACTCCTATCCAATTGAAATTATCCATCGAGTCCTTACGGTAATTATATTTATTCAATAATTACTTATACGCGTGGGGGAGTTGGAAGATGTTGGAGAATTTCCTGGTGGTAGTCCAAGGGGGGGATAGGAGTGTCGTTGCGAGGTTCCCGAGGCGAAGCACGAAAGCGTTCGGAGCAAACAATAATTAAAATCCACAAGGAGAGCGACGCTTTCTTAATTTGCTTCATCTTCTTGAGCAAAGCCACGAATTAATTTAAAACCCGCCGTGTCAGCTCTGGTAGATTAGTTTACATGTTCAAACAGGGGCGATATCGGGGGGGGGGGGGACAAGTGACGGAGTTTCTGGGGGAGAGAAAAATGGGTGGTAGTTATCAAGATAAATGTTGCCACGAAATTCGTTTTGTTTTGTTGGTTCGAGGTTTAATGAGAAATTGTTGGTATTGGGAATTCACAGGCGAAGTTGGCCTTAATTCTGAATGTTTAAGCTGATTTTTTGGGGAAATTTGCATCGGACTAATTCAGAGGGTAGGGATGAAAATATTTGTAAAATAGGAATGAAACTGTTAGCAAAAATTACACGTAACTACGTTGGTTCACGACGTTGTCAGCCGACGTTGTATCTACGTCGATACTGCATTGATCATCTAATTATAATATATTTTATATATAATATAATATAATATAATTATAAAAAGCATTCTATTCTAATATCTAATATATATTCTATTATATTATATTAATAAATCTATAAAACATAGAAAATATTATTTTTTATAATAAGTCATTATGTGATTGGCATCACATTCCAATTGTAATGGTTCCAAATAATAAATACTAAAATATCTTACTTATATTTTATGTAAACTTATATATTGACCTTAAAAATTAATAAACATAATAATTTACCAATAATTAATAAAATACTATCCTAGTAAAAATCAAACATATATGAACATAAATGTTTTTATCATAATCCATATATGACCATATATGTTTTTTCTTAATCCATATATAGACTTTGCCAACGTCGTAACGACGTCGATACGATTGTATTTTTCTGCATGGGTTGTTGTTGCAGTGACACTTCCCCATTGAAACAATGTTAGAATTCCCACACTGACATACAACAAAAAGTGAAAATTCACTAGACAAGGGAAGGGATGAAACTATTTCTAAAATCACATATTTATATCGTCTAAATTTCCAAAAATACATATCTTCCAGCATAATTATGGTATCGACGATAAATATGATAAATCATTGGTGTTTGTTCAGCTGAACTGAAATAGATGGCGCAGTTTTTAATTACCTTTTACAGTCCTCGCAAAGAGTATAACGAGGGAACCGTTGCGCAATTTATCATAATAACTAATAAGTTGTTTTATCTTCCTGTGCGTAATATATCTTTTATTCTAATCATTTGGGACCTTAAAACTGTTTGTTTGAACAGCACAAAACCCTTTGATTAAAGGCATTCATTGGATTCTATGAAATCGTAAACTTTTTGTATAAACATTCGGCTGCTTGCAAAGGCCCCATCGTCAAATTATTGTTTTATTACGTGCTATTCTTTCCGGGCGTGGATAATTGCCATAAATTTTGAAACGCTCGCATTGAAACTACTTGAATGGCCCCAAAAAGGGATACCCATTATTTTTCTTGTGTAAAAATTTCGTTCACTTGTTGCATTATTTGGGTAATCACGTTTCAAGATGAATTTTCATAAATCTTAAAGCGACTGGTTTGCATTGTACTTTAGTAAATAAATATATTACATTAAATATATCAATGGTACGTTATATTGCGTAAATGTGCAGATACTTAAAATGACAATGATTTATTTTTTTTTTCCAATTGTATACATTTATATGGTACTGAGGGATGAGACGCTTTTCAAGTTGAAAACCTAAATGAACATCGAAGAAAACTAAGAAAAGGAAAAATTAACGGCGTAAAAACTGTAACATTTTTGCTGTTTTTATTTTTTTAAGTAACTTTTTATGTACTTAAGAATAAAAGAAGATAGAGTTTTATTAAGTTAGTATCATAATTTATACCTTAGTAAAAATGAAACATATATGGTCTATATGTCGTTTCATATATAGATATGCATGGTTGATATATGGCAATAATTGATATAACATTCTAGCCATATATGCTAAGAGTAATTCCCCCATATTGACACGAATTATTACCATATATCAACCATACATTGAGAAAAAAGATACATCATAAATTACTATGTTTTGTATCAATTTGAGGATATATTGGAAAAGTAATTATTTCTACTGTTAATAATAGTAAAATTTAAAAGTCATGCAGTAAATATTAGTAGAAAAGTACTAAAAATTGCTTTGATAATTGTCATTTTTACTATTTTTAATAGTAAAATGTTTCACTCTTCAGAGATATCCTCAAATGGATATAAATTGTTTTCAATTTCACTATTACTTTTTTCTCAGTGTACATGGCCATGTTTTTCCTTAATCTATATATGACCATATATCTGTTATATATGGCAATAATTGATATAACATTCTAGCCATATATGCTTATAGTAATTCCCCCATGTTGACACCAATTATTACCATATATCAAACATATATGGCCATGTTTTTTCCTTAATATATATATGATCATAAAAAAATTAAGAAAATTATTAAAATGCATATATGGCTAAAATATTATATCAATTATTTGCCATATATCCACCATGTATGGCTTATATGAAATTGTTAAAACATATATGGACCACACGGAAAAAAAAAGTATTCGCTTTGGTAGATAAATGAGTTTATCTAGCAATTTTTAACTAATTTAGTAAGAATTTATTCTACTTGCAGAAGGACCTACATATGAAATCGACTAAAATGAATATTTAAACGTTACATAAACTGTATGGCTGATTAAACCATATACTTATCTTATGGGGACTCAACATAACCTCAATATGTCAACGAAAACTACTTGGATTTCACTCTGTTTTGGATTAGATAAATTTGTATAGTTGATTCAGCCATACAGTGTATGTAAATTGAATCAACTAGCTAAGTTAGTTTTCATAAATTCGAATCACATAAATTTGTTTGGTTACGATAATTACAATTTCTACCCATGTCAATAATAGTCAAACAATATATCTAACTTAAATAGAAATTTAGTAGTGCATTTCATATTTTAAAATATATTTATAAACTTCAAAATATAATATACAAAAAAAACTATATTTATAAAATAATTTTTTACCCAATTAAAATGCTATTAAAATTCATGTAGTATAATTAATCATTAATTACAATTAATAATTTTTGTATTTATTTTTATAAATAAATTATTTTCCTTTTAAATCTACTTTTGTTAAGAAATAAATGCGAGTAAACACGCTACTGTCGAAGGGTTGGCTCGAATGCTGCAATTTTGGAGCATGGCTCACCTTTGTGCAAATCCAGGTATAAATTAGTGCCATAAATTTTGGCCGGTTACTCAAAACTGGAGCACGTTTTATAAATCTTGCTGTTCGTTTACCGAACAAATTTCTGAAGCTTTACAATCCTTTAATTGACAATACCTATCTATCCTTTAAGTACGGTTCGAGGTACAGTAGTATCTCGGGTTCCCAATTTCGTTAAAACAGATACCGGAAGAAAGAGGAAGGTAACGTTTCGTTAAAGAAAGTAAAACACGGGAAATTGTTGATGACTTGTTAGATAGCAATTTTCACGTAATATTAACATGAAGGAATGTATAGAAATTGCAATAAAAATAATAATTATTGTAAAATTATCAGAAGGGACCAATTGGGATGGGAATTAAAAAAAAAAAAAAAGTCAACGTCACGTGGTGTTCCCAAGCGGTCACCCATCCAAGTACTGACCACGCTCAATGTTGCTTAACTTCGGTGATCGGACGAGAACCGGTGCTTTCAACATGATATGAACGTTGACGAGTGTCGATCGGTGTATTTACACTTTGACATTCCACTGAGTTTATTTTTTTTTTAAAAACGTTCTCTAAATACGAAATACAAATTATCTTTGTTTTAATTTTAAATTTTTATGTCCTTACAAGTGTAAATAACTTGCAATAAATAATATAATATTTAGTATAAACTTTAAATAATTATGAATAATAATAAATTTATCTTTATTATTTAAGTCAATTTCCTTTTTAATTATTATCAAAGCAAATCAATTAAGGTTAATTATTATCAGTTTTAATTAAAAATAAGGAAAAGTCACCGATGAATTCCATGAGAAACAGTAATTTTTGAGAAATCGTAATTTTTTATTGATTTCATTTTAAAATTCGATTGATTATATATATAAAAAAATTCTTCGATTTAAATATTTACATTCTTTTATTTATCCTACAATATTTTACATACATATATTTTTTATTCTTACTTTTATATTCTTCTATTCTATACTTTAAATAAAATGACATAAAAAATGAGGTATTTCGTATTTGGAAAAACAACTGAAAGGGGGAGAAAGGTCTAAAATCTTAAATTCGCCAAAAGTCGATTTCGCACTCTTCCCTACACTCAAAAAACTGTCCATTTAAGAACAATAACATCCTCTTACGTTTACTATATTCTCTATTTAATATTACTAGAAAATTCTCGATATAAAAACAATTCTACTCATGACAAATAGATTCCACTCAATGCAAATAAAAATCCAATTCAATTTTTTTTCAGTGTACAATCACACACACACAATTTAATTCCTTCGATTTTTTTAACTATCGCCAAATCGACGATTCCTTTCGTGTCCAGATCTTCTCTCCTTCTCCCTCTCGCTTCTGCTCCTCTTTTCCTTTTTTTTCCGTCCCGATCTCGAGTTTATTGTTGCCGGGGCGAAGTGAAAAGATGTTACGTAAAATTTACGTAAATACCTGACACGGGCATCGGCCAAACAATGGCAGCGAGGGAAAAAGTATATTATTCCAATAAAGCAAACACGGGCAGAGTCCGCTTTGACGTAAGAAGGATGAGCGGCGAGAGGGAAAAGCTGTTTTTCCTGGGCGACGAAAATGTTCAGGGTCAGATAGAGTTAGGCCCCGGTCGAACCAAGCGTTTTGTTTTATATTCCTGACCAAACTGGAGCACCGTTTTGGAATAAGCAAAAGCGATGATTTACAAGGCGTAACATTGGTGCCCCGGAGAAAAAAAAAGGGATTCGTTAGGGTTGGCCGGATGGTGCAATCTCGGGTGCGGGCGGCAAAAGGTCACCTTTCCCCAGGTAGATCCGAAATGGTACCATAAATTGTCGCCACGGTTGCATAATACTGGAGCACTTTCCAATGCAACGCCGAGACATGTCGGACAATTTTGCGCGTTCTATATTCCTTTCTTT
>JABFPN010004971.1:0-14001 GCA_022817305.1 Leptoteleia sp. ZL-2020 | reverse complement strand
ACATTTTATTTATACTACTCTGGGAGATTCATCCAAATGAAATCTATTAAACGAGTCTGGTTGCGGTATCTATACTGATTTAGGTGTTCCGAATATTACCATACTGTTTATATAGTGCATATAAACAGTTAGGTGTGCTCTTGAAACTTTTTTTTCCGTGTAACCTTGAAATTCTAGCGATGTTGTATCAGCATCAGATGTCTTTTTTTTCATTCGAAAATATCAAGTTTTGAACGAAATAGGCGTCAGTTGTGGAAACTTTTAATTTATTTATTTAATTTCTTCGAAGTAAAATTGACGTCGAAGACAAAGTACGTAGCTGAAGGCTGAAAGTGTACGAAGACACGTAATTGGAAGAAATAGAATTAAACATCATTATTCTAATGAAAAGTTGATTTAAAAAAACAAGTGGTAGGCTGATTTTTGAAAACGATTTATGATGTGCAATTTTGATCATTTACTTTTTGAATTAAATGGTAGAATAGTTCTGTTGAATAATCCAGTTAGAAGTGAATCATGTTTACGACTTTTACAATTTCTTGTAACTAATCCTAGGAGTGTTGCAGTTGACATTCACAACAATTGAATGGTGGGTTTAACGATCCAAGATTAATATCGTTTTTTATAGAAGAAGAATCGAGTTTACTGACGAAACAGGCTTAGAGATGGTGTTGCGCAATCAACTAAAACGGCTGCTTAAAAAGTAGCCGTGATTTATGCGACCCTGCGGTGACGTATTACGAATTACGGCGTTTATACCTCGGGAAGGCCTTAGCGTGAAGTCATCGCGAACCAATCGAAATGTTCACCAGATTACGCTTAATCAAGTGCTTCGCTTTTACAATTCACATGTGCCGCACGTATTCCGCAACTCTGCACCTTTGCATTGCGAATCAAATTTATCAAGCCAAAATTATGCAATCGTACGAAATGTCGCGCATTTCGTTCCAAACAAATTGAAGCTTCAATGAAATTCTGACGATTTGCAGCGGACGGTAGATAACGCGCGCCTGCAAGAATTCTACTGTTCATCCTAAAAGTGCTCATTCTATTATTGTGCGTTATAATAATGCTGGCGTATATAAATATGGCCAGGTGCAAATGTGCGACAAGTTTCCAACAATGAAAAACGTTAGCAGACCAAAAACGAGTGCAATATAGAATATTTTTACACTAATAAACGGAAAATTTTATCACGTTATTGTAATGATACACAAGTTATTTATAGAAAATTTTTTTCAGTGATATTTCATAGAATTTGAGCACAAGGGAAGAAATGTGAAAACTTTTGTAGGTATACACTGTCGTAAATATAACCTGAACTCAAGAATTTAGTTTTTTGGGATAAAAAGAGGAAAAGGTATACACAAAGTAAACGTGTGTTAGGAATACAAATAAGTCTCCGTTGTTTTCAATAAAAAATGACTTTAGACGATGTAGTAATGTTTGTTGAGTAACTCCTAATGTTAGTGCAAGTTTTTTTTTTTTTTTTTTTTGCGTTTAGTAAGAATCTTTATCTTATATTGCTTCTAATTCCGCATCTTTGTATATTTTTGATCTTTAGCTGGATTTTTTGTCGTCGACGTCAAATTCCTAACAGTTACTGCAAATGACGGGGGTGATGATTGTTACAAAAATCATGTAGAAACTGTCTGATTCCCTTCGCCTCAAAACGGAAATTACAATATATTTGCACAGTTTGAAGAATGAAGTCTACCTTAAAAAAATCTCACAGTAGAAAAAACTTAAAACAATCGAGTATATATCGAATGAAGCTAATATATGTATTTAATAATCAAAGTATACGTTTCGTTTGCTTCACGCTGTTAACCTATAACGTCGTACTTATTTTTCGTGCTCTCACAAACGTTTTTCCTTCACTTTTCTAACCTGTCACTTGCAAGCGAATATATTTCAAAGAAATGCGTTTTCTTTTCTAAAAAAATTACATTTCGCATAAAAATATAAAGCGTATATACTTTCCGTAAATCAATCAAGTGTTAAGGATTTATAAATTGAAACAGGACTTTGTTCGTCTGAATTTCGTACATAAAATTAATAACTATTTATTGCATAATTTATGTCCTATTTGATTTCTGTCAGCGCATTTACAAAGAGACGTCTGGAAACGTAAAAAGCCAGCGACTAGAATGTGTAATGCGATAGCTGGAAATACAAATGTACCATCCCAACGAAGAAACAAAAGCAGAGCCAGTCGCGTCGCATGCCTGCCAGATGAGGTCGACGAATCCGTCAATGTGACGAATGATGTTAATTGGGATAATCCAAACAAATTTTGCTTTCTCCTACGTTTTCAATTTCTAGGATATAATTGACATTTTCACCGTGCAAAAACAATTTCATTCGGATGAAATGGTGAAAATAACGATACTGGGAAATTGATCGAAAAAGGGACATCTAATAAGTTTACATTTTTCTATTATCCGTCTCGCAGCACATTTTCTAATTTCATGTATTTTCTTTAACACCTATTTGCGCGTTTCAGTCGACACATACGTCGTCTTATTTGAGCTCAGTTTTTTTATAACATTTTGTTGGACGTTGCACCACTAATTTTCCATTTCCTTTACTTTTGTTTTTCATCTTCTAAGCTGCTCTATGAAAAAGGAATAAAAAGCTTAAATTGAAACATATACTTAATACCATGTTAATATAAAGTTATGTGTACATGAGTATTTATCTAGGTAAAAATTTGTATATATGTTTACTGTATATATTATATATGGCTACATATGGAACATATGTTGCATACATGGTCACATAAATGTAATATATATGCAAACATACATGTTTAGGGGTTCTATTTGTGTTTACATGTATGTTGCATATAAGTTGCGTATATGAGACATTTATGTTGTCCAAATTATATGTGCAATGTATATGTTTATTTTTGCGTGGGTGTGTCGCATAAAATCACATGAGTTACATGAATTTTATATTGATTCAACAAAGTAGCGACAGACTTCAAACAGAAAATACACGCAGTCTTATTAACTTGTGTTATTAAAGAGATGAAGGTAACGCCACTAAGCAATCATTCATTCCGTCAAAAATTATGTTACGTGAACAAAGTTACAATGGTTACATGAATTTCATGATGAAGAACTATGGTGATTTTACATGAAACTTTTCACAGTATAAATAATAAAGAGAAGGTAAACAACAAAGGAAGGTACTATGATATAACCCATGTAGAAAAAAACGATCGGGCCAAGCATGGCCCAAGCTTGGTGCCGTCGATCGGCATGAAACACCAAATGTGCATGGGCCGTCATCGGCTATCCATCGGGCCATTGACGTGCCGATCATCGGCCGATCGTCTTTAGCTGTTTATTATTATTATTAGTTTCGCTAGCCATAAAGCGAAACTAATGGTTCCGTAAAATATTTGTTGATAAAACATACCTCATTACATTGGGTAGCCATACTCGTAGTTTATTTTATATAAGCAAACAAAAGGGTTCCAGGTGGATATTTTTCAACATATTTTCCTTCCCCAGAAGGATTTATTGAACCAAATGGTAAAAGCCATTACGAGCGGATATACAATAATATCTGAATTGCAGTTATGTACACGCATGATTTATACAATTATTTGCATTATTACTAATTGAATGAAATTTCATTTAATGCAATTAAAGTAATTACAATCTATTAATATCGATGCGGTGATGCGTTTCCGCAATATACGATGCTTGATACGAGATGTTTTCGCGAAATACTGTTTACGGTTATATTGATGGTTTGTACATTTTTTTATGCTTAAAAATCCCGATATTTGGGTAGCACGATAAATGCCATTAACATTTCAGATGAGTGATAACGTATTTACGTCGTCAGATAAAAATCGCAATACCCTGTCACATATGTTAATATTATGGTAATAAAACTGAACGTTATTGATTTAATCATTCTCCTTGTAAACTCGAGTCAGCGCACGCATTTTTAGATCTGACAAATTAATCTGAACATGTTAAGCGGATCATATTGCAAATGCTGTGTCATAGTCTTTTTATAACATAAAAGGAAATATTTAAAACTGAAAACAAAACAAGAACGAATCGCTCAGTTTTTTTTTTTTTTTTTTTTTGCATTGAATTCTTTTCTGCTTTAAAAGAAATAATTACATTTTCTTCATGTATAAAAGTTGCTGTATAAAAATTTACTCACAGAAAAAAATTTCAACTAAATGTGTAAATATTCTAAATATTAAATATCATTTAAAAAAATATTTCATTTAATTTGTGTTTTAAGACTTGCCTGAAACGAGCTTGAATGCGGTGGAACTTGTTATCGCGAAATATATTTCCCAACAATCCATCACTTTTTTTCTTTTTTTCAAAGTCAAATTGATTAATGATAATTAGAAATATATTTCGAAGAAAAAAAAGAAAAGTAATTCGATTCGCGTAAACTAGCCGGTAGATTATTCGAAACGATTTGTTAGACTCTTGCATTTCGACGCACTTAGGGACGATCAAATATTAACAAACCATACGTACACAAAGTCCTGCTGAATCGGGATTCAGAGTCGGGCGCATCTCTTATCAAGAGTGTTATTGTTAGTATACTAAATTCAAATAGGTATGCATTGTCCCTACTTTGACTATAAATGCATAGTCCGTTGATTATTCCAGACACAAACCATAGGCGCTGTTCCTCTCGAATTAGGCTTTTGAATCGGAATCTCATCTGCAAGTATCAATATATGCGCAGTGACACATTGTAGAAAAGCATTGTTACCGCGTAATCGCCTCGGCGTACATTTTGCATATTTGCCGCTAAGCCTTTTTTTAAACTGCAACGTACCCGTCTAATACCGCTATCGGAAATTTCGCTGCATTAAGAGGCTTACATTCCGCGCATTATATTTAATCGTGCCAATCTAAAATAAATTGGCATTATTATGAAATTCGCAAATGTTTTCCGCTTCCGTGACCGACCTCCTGTAAAGCTCGGCAAAGATGTTTACTTTAATTAACGCCCGTAAAAGCCCGTAATCGTACGTTGAACGTAATTCGACGAAACAAAGCGACCCATTTTTACGCTTCGGACGAGTGGACGGGGGCAAAATGGACGGTGCAATTTCATTAAGAAATTGCACCGCTGACAAGACCGAGACACCGTTCGTGTATCTCCTTTGATATTCCCGTTCAACGCAACGCTAGTGGAGTATCGGCGTCGTGATTGGCCCGGTAATTTGTGTACGTTGGGAAGATACGTAAACCCCAACGGTGCATGGAAAACTGAAGAACGTGGGAGGATTCTCGAGCTCCAAATTGCACATTGTAAATTATTCAAATTCCATCGAGCAAATTGTTTCGCGTCATAAAATACTCCCCAACGTTATCGATTTAATTAATTTATTGTCCGCCAGGGGTATCGCGTTGGTAAGGCCCGCTTGTGATGGGGGAATATCGGAATTGTAATTAAATAGGCCGGCTAAGGCGAGTCCCGAATAAATTATTTCCGACCGTTGGAAGGCCACCTTGTTGTCTTCGAGGAATCATAAAACTGGGCAAAATTGATCTAAAAAATGTAATTTACACAAAGGATTGGGGTCCAAAGCTTCTGGGAAAAGATGCCACTGTGGAGGGTAAGCTTTGAAAGGATTATTTAGACAGCTTCGGGAGCTCTCCAAATATCCATACCTAGTTAATTAATCTAACTGGGATCGTAGGTAGGAATTGGACACCGTAAACCAGTTGGATTTCTAGGTAGTTTCAGGATCGTGTCTAGAGTTTCCTCAAGTGAATGTACCTTCATTTATACCTTTATAAAAAAACAGTACTATTAGGTCTATAAATAAGCTTCTGTCGTTTGACGAAAGATGACACCATCATTAAGTTATTAAGAAATTGCTTGTAGAAGCATGTGATGAGGTTGCCTTAAGTTACAGAAATTGTCGCAAGTATTTAAGAAAAAGTTAAAGAACGGTGAATTTAACGTCGAAGACAAGAACCAAAAGTGTACAATGATGACCGAAAGTGTACAAACATGCGGAATTGGAATCATTACTGGACGAAGATTAAACAAGTCAACGAGCCAATTTCGCATCATTTAAACTCATTGGGAATATCAATTTTTTTATTATCAACGTCGGAGACTTAATTATGCTTTTAATAGTAAACCAGACAAGTTTCTGAATAGAATCTTAGAATTACCTAGAATCCTAGTTAGAAGGACTAATTAGACTACGGCGTCAAATTTCCATCTGGGATCTTACCAAGATTTCGTTGACGAGGTTTAGAGTTACCTAACTTGTGCGGTAACCCACACTCTGAAATACACCTTGGACAAGATTTTACAGCGGCGCAACCGTCAGACAACTTGCTGCACGCTGAAAGGAACCGAAACACAGTCAAACTGGCGCATCAAGTATCGATCATAACTACTTTAAAGGTTGCGCTCTTTATCACACCCGAGCGTCCTCCAATTTTGTCGCAGCTTTTCAATCAGAGCCCAATGAAAGATTGCATTGCGCGCGGCTCGATGCGTTACAATCGATAGGTAATTTGTCGATACCCTGACACTTTTATTGTGTTTTCTTTTTTCCTTTTTTCTTTCTTTTCTTTTTTTTTCGTTTTTGCCAAAAATATTCGATTTGTCGCGGTTTGCCGTACTTCCGCATTGTTATCGCTTCGCTCGTCCAATTACACGTTGATATTCCAATTATACTTACAATGGTCAGAGCGGGGGGAGGGGGCGCGCTTTCACGCACCCAGTTCTTGCCGAGATAAAAGAAATAGAAACCTGGATGGTGGTGGTGGTGGTGGGGGGGGGGGGGAAGAGGGATTAATTATATTGCCATATTTCTTGAAACAATTTTAGCTTGAACTTTCATAAGTAGAGCCGTAATTAAGGCGGACGTGAAAATTACTCGCAACAGAAAATGCACTTTTGCCGTGCCGTTTTGAAAGCTCGCCTCGGCATAATTTACTTACGGCCCCGACAAGGAGGGGAAGAAATTTATTTATCCGCCGTCCCGCTGCCGCGTGTTTGCCGTTGAAATTACGGCCGACGATTGTTATGCCGAGGACCACTCGGCTTCCAGGAAATATTAACACGCAAATGGACTCGACCTTCGCGCGCGCGCGCACGCGCGCTCACGTCGGTCGCGTGGTCTTCTAATCAAGATTCACGGGCCATTCGGTGCCGATCCGTTTTTATCGCCATTCATAAATCCTCATTCATGTTTACTGCGCGCTACGCGTCACTCCAATAATTAAAAGTAATGACAATTTGAATATATTAATCCTTCTGTTTTGCCCGCGAATTAATCCCGGTTAAGTTTACGACGCTCCAGTCTTCTTTCCTTCTCTCCTTCAATTCTCTTTTTCTTTTTTTTTCCCCCGCATTTCCCCCCCCCCCCTCATTTTTCCGTCTACGATGGCCGGGCTTCGTCGTCGTGGAATCTAACCAAAGAGTCGCCTTTCGAGCCGCAAGAATATCGCGCGATCGTTTTCGAAGCGCCGAGTGGATCGGCGGTAAAAAGATTTACTATCTCGCGATCAAAAGGCTGATACACTTTATATAAAATTAAAAATCATACATAAATTTTTCTAGAAAAGTATTTAAGGAAATACGAACAAATATATTTACACTGAGAGAATATTTTAACAGGATCATTTTAATAATAAGTGGATCTTCCACTTAATATTTCGAAAAATTTAGTTTGCATTAGATCTGGATGAAGTCTGGATAAAGTCTGGATTTACAGTCTGGCAAAAGTCTGGGTCAGGAGCGCGACCCAGACTACGCCCAGATTACGTGCGTGGAAAAAAAAGGCTGGATCGTCCAGCTGTTATAAATGCGTAACTCTAATTCGATTCCACAGTTTCAACAATAAATCGGTCCACCCCTTAATTTATACTTAATTATTTTTTCCTTTTTATTATTTTTTTTTTTTTCTGCTTTATACTTAATTATACTTTTATACTTTTTTCAGTGTAACCTAAATTCTTTTACACTGCAAAAAATTTACTTAATAGACCCAACTAAAAAATTTATATTATTGTTAAGTAAGTTTTGGGCTGAATAAATTTATAGTTTATATAATCTTATTATAAGGTAATATATACCCTGTTTGCAATGAAATTTTTCTTTATCATAAAAGTAAATATTCTTTGCAGAAAAATATACAACCCATAGGAATTTCATTCTTATAATAATCGGAATTTTCATCGAAATTGTCAGAGAAAGCTTCACTTATTATTAGAATAATCCGGTTAAAGTGAATATACGTTTTCTGCACTGTAATAACTAAAACAAAAAATAATCATACGATAAAATGTTTCAACGTTTATCCATTAAAGTATCAATAAATAATTTTAAATTATATATTTTTGAATTTAAAAGTTTTCCACGCAAACATTAAGCACGACATGAAAGTTCATACATAGTTTAGTAAACACCGCATATACAAGCTTTCATCTGGAATTTTAATATCGTGTTGTTTTGACAGATGAAGCGTACGAAATTTCCGCAGGTACACTATCGATTTAACATGTAAGTGACACGTCAGATATAAATATATTATATATTTCATTACGTTCGTTTCAAATTACTCTATATTATTAAAATTAACAAAATAGAAACAATAAATAAATCTGAAAATTAAACATACGGTGAGGGCTTTAATTAATTATAATTATGTAGTGTTGTACTATAATTTTTCATCACATTTATTTATTATATTACATTAAACAATAGTACGTATTTAATAATTAAAATATTAATTTAAAAACACGTCTGTCCATGTACTGTCCATATATATGGCAACCAGTTAATATACATTTTGACTTGTGAACCTGTCTTTTCTCATTTGTCGACGGGCGATTATTATTCGGAGCATTTATGATCTCTTGAAATTGTAATAAATCGCCTGGGCAGAACGATATGCGGCACTAGTTGCATTTTGGCATCGCGTGTGGGGTGACTGGGTTGCCAATGTTGCACTCCATTAAAGAAACGTGAATCGTATCTCTTAATCTGTAACATCAAATCAGTTCTTTGGAGTAGATAAACCATGAGATTTCGTGTAAAAATTGTTTAAATCAAATGTTAAAATTATGCACTCACAGATATATTTAAAAATAATAGAATATGCTTGGTAAATAAATAGGATTTCTAATCATTATAGGGATAAAATGAAATTCTATTTATAATAAGAATAAATTATTCTTAAGATGTGTGGGTTTTTGTAAAGTAGAAAAATAATTCATAAAAAATGTTAATAAAGAAAAATTTTTTAAGGTGTTTTTTTTAATTATACAATTGTTAAATTTTCAAATTCTATATTTAATTTTTTATGTATATGCTACATATTTGTCCATGAGGTAAACAAAATAATGTAAAAAAATAAATCGAATAACGTGTCTTTATTTTGATAATAACTTTTTATACATTTAATATTAAAATTTAATGCTCATTCATAAAAGTGCATGTAATAAATGTTTTATTATAATTATTATCTTGTAAACTGTTTTCAATGTGATGTAATCAAAATATCGCAACATGCTGTAAACTATATTGACACTTAAAAAGACTTTATAGTCATGAAATCTGAAACCACTCTACCTCCGACCCACGTGTTAAATCATCAACTTCGAAAGCAAATTATGTGATAGAGTTGACAACTCATTATGTTTGAGATGTAATGAACGTATTGTTGGTTTTCTAAGTTATTCGACAATATTCAACTTCAGCTTTGTAAGATATTCAATGTTTATTAAGCAACTTAATTTAATTTTGCAAAATTGTATATGCTACCTGGAGAGAAGTTATTAATATAGTTACTTATAATTTTCAGAAAACTGGACATACCAGTTTAAACGATTTGGTTTATAAAATTATTTATTTCCTATTGTGTATTAAAGACTTAAAAGAGAAAAATATTTAGAACAGAATTAATCAGTTTTAAATCATTATATTGCACATAAAACAGAGATGATTTTAAGTTTTACATGTATTCATTTGTTTTACTTTACATGATTCCAATGATTTTACATTGTATTATATATGACATGTAATACAATGTATTATCAAAGAAAAACCACTTCATAGAACGTTTCTATTATTTTTCCCCGAGTGGAACGATCAATTTTGGCACATTTTGCCAAAGCTTCCTGTTCCCGTATAATGAATCCAATTTTCTTCCTTCGCTGAAGAAAAATAAAAAAAGGGGGGGGGGTTGTTTATGTTTTATTAAATGAAGGACAATGCACTCCCAAGTGACGTTCCCCGCGAGCACATGGTGCTTGCCGAGAGGCCGTCCACGTTCGCGGACCTAAGCCGCTAAGCCATCTCGGACGGGCATTTTGTGAGGGCACAGTGCACGCCGAGATTGCGGTCCATCGGTGCAAGGTTGTCTGCTTCGTAAATCCCTTGTTGGAGATATATTCCGCTCCGGGCAATTTCCGACAGCGTTTCGTGAACACGCGGCGCAAGTCGAGATTGTGGTCCTACGCTGCAATGCCGTCTGCATCGATAATCCCGCGTTGCACAACGCCATCTGCTCGGATCACTCGGTGCTCCATGGTAACGATCTTACCGAGTCGCCGTTCGACCGCAAACTGACGTTGAATCAGTCTCGGACGCTCTTTTATTCTGGCGGGGGCCTGGCGCTAATTGGCGGACAGGTCCCGCTGTGTCGGTGGTGGGGGTGATTGTGGGGGTGACTGACAAAGACAGTACAAATAAGACGCTACGCGCGGCGAAACTGACGGCACGAATTCTTGAAATTTCACATTTTATAACATCGATTGGGTTTTATATTTTACTGTTTCTTCTTTTTCATTAATGATTAATGATGGGGTGGTCTGCTTGTTTAGAACTCGGAGAATTGCACGTGTCACGATGTTAACAGATTTCGTGTCTATTTTTCATACAATTTTAATTTCACGCATATACCCAAACGGATATAATTTTTCATGTGGTTTTAATAGTTCACTTGGTGCAATATTGAAAATGTATGAGTTCTGTGCTTACGCAAGACCACACAATTGGCCACACGTACCCAGTGTAACATGTTTCACTAAATTGGCTCCAAGCCAATAGTATGGTCACGTTTTCTTGATCGGTTTAGACAATAGACAATGTCTGCACAATTAGTGAATGGCATAGTATTAACATTTGCACTTAGAGATATTTATTAACAATTGCTATTGTATTTTATATCTTGTGAATATGTGTATATATATAATATTCCTTGTATTACAATGCAGTATATTAAAACAAAGTTATTAGAAAGTAATTAGGGATAGAACTCCGTTACTTCACAGTCACTGGTTGTGGCGTTTTCCACCACTTTAAGTTGTCGCTTAGAAATATAAGCCACGCCTCTCTCACATTCACACTGGAATTTGACGAAAAATAAATATATTCCAAGATAATGGAGTAGAGTAGTGGTAAAGTCCGTGACTAGTGACTTTGGAGTGGTAGGTTCTATTTCTTGACTACGATATCTTTTTCCAATATTTTTTTTTGAAATGTATGTTACAAATGTTACTATTTCATATGATAAAGAATACCATAAATGCACAAATATTTCCCAATTTTAAAATATAGTAGTATATAAAACTATTTATAAATTTCTTTCATGTTAAATTAATTTTTATTAAAAGCAGGATAAAGCAATTATAGCACCAAATTAATTTTGACTTTTAATTAATCCACTTTGTTGCAATTTGTTTATTATCATTTTCATTAAGTTACGTGGAAAATTTTATCACGAAAATATTTAATTGTTACTTCATTGAGACGCTTCTACTCAGTTAACGAAACTACTTATTTAGTTGTCTAAAAAGTTGACTAACTTCTCAGTTATTATTAGTCAAGGTACCTACGCCCTAACAATGAACGTGAATTAAAACTAACACAACTTTTTTAGTGAAATTAGTCACTGTCACATTATTACCTC
This sequence comes from Leptoteleia sp. ZL-2020, assembly GCA_022817305.1. Taxonomy (NCBI): domain Eukaryota; kingdom Metazoa; phylum Arthropoda; class Insecta; order Hymenoptera; family Scelionidae; genus Leptoteleia; species Leptoteleia sp. ZL-2020. The sequence goes on along the minus strand of JABFPN010004971.1, from coordinate 2,060 downwards.
ACAGATTGATATAAAATAAATAATTAAAAATTATTGATCGTGAATATAATCGAATAAACACTAAGGAATAATTTTTTATTATTTTTCAGCCAGCACAAATTTAGTTGGGAAATTCACGCAGAGTGTCAGAAGGATCGTTCAGGATGTCAAAGACGAGGGAACTGCAAGTAAGTTTAACCGGCGACAAATTTATAATTATATTTATATTTAATTGATACATTGAATTACAAATTATATATTTTAATTGGACACTTCAAAGCACTCCGCAATTTATTTGAATTCAATTAATAACTACATTTTATTAATGCTGAGAGTTAGCGAGCATTACATTAGTTTCAAAGAAATCGATTGAAATAAAAATTAAATTTGTATTAAATTTAGCGACATAAGTATTCGTCACTGCGGTAATCTAAAAATTCATTAAATTACACAGCATATCGCTGCTTTATTTAAACTGTCTATAAAATATAAAGGGCTAATTTGAAACTATTATTTATGTATAACCGAATGACATTTCAATTAAATCACTTAATTGATATTATCTTTATTTATAATAAGGGGTTAATTTGAAACTATTGTTTATATATAATCAAATGACATTTCAATTAAATCACTTAATTGATATTATCTTTACTTGTGGGGTAAAGTTGTGGCTGTTTTCTTAAACAATTTACGTGTACATTTATTCTGAGAAAACAGATAATATTAAAGTTTAAAACATTTTTTATTAATTTAGCGATATCATCGGAAAGGTAAAAATGATTACTGTTAAAAATGGCAAAAATGATAATCACAGGTTCAATGTTTACTACACTGAGAGAAATATACAAAGTTATCAGAACTAAATTTGTAGACTTGTGACATATTTAGTTGTAATAACTGTAAATACAGTTGTAACAAATGTACACCGAGAAAAATAAATAGCATATTTAGCAATAATTCCTGGAATACTGAACCTATACGTTCTTTGTATGTGTATCACTTATAATTTTTGGGAATTTTTTCTATACACATTGTATAGTATTCTATGTTTATAGAACTGTATGCATTACATATACTTAGTTTTTCCATAAATTATTACAGTTACACCTACAGACTACATATAGGTTCAATACCCCAGAATTTATTGATAAATATACTATTTCATTTTTCTCAGTGTAAAGTGTAACAGAACTATTTCCACCTCAACACTATATTATTAGTTGGTTTTGGCGTCAACTATAAAAATGCAGTTGCGTTAAATGCAGCGGCATATTTGGTTGCTATGGCGCCCTAGGCTCGTGTTGATAACTGCCTCTCTTATAACGTTAAAGTATAATTATCTTTCAAATTTTATCGTACCTCAATGGTTGCCACACCAGGCTCAAACCTTACGAGTCTTATTCTACAGGATAAATAGAGAAATAAAGTTTCAACAACAATATCAGAAAAGAATTTACAGCCTAACCTCTAAAACAACTTCGAAAACAATAAAATAAACTTGATATAATAAAAATGTCACTAAAATTGGCATCAAGAAACAGTACACATTACTAAAATTATATCTTAAAAGTTTTGCGTTAAAAAAATGTTAATTGTAGTTATGTTTTATAGCCTTATTATTTAATTTTTATTAATAATTGATTTTATCAATTCTGCTTCATAGTTGACTCAACTTTACATATTTATTGCACGAAGTGAACTGCACTTAGTTGATTCTAAAACCAACTTTATTTTTATAGTTAGAATAACCGAAAATGTCTTTCAGTGTACCTTTGTATTAAAAGCTATTGTATAATTTTTCAAATATTACTATTATTTATAGTAATAGTACATTATGCACTAAGGGAGGAAAATGCGATTTTGCTCCCTAAGGTGAAGTGACTACACTCGACTGAACCTCGGGCTGCCTTCGGCAGCCCTCGGTTCCGTCTCGTGCGTTCACTTCACCAGCGGGAGCAAAAACGTTCCTCCCGATGTGCATACGATATTTTTTGTAACAAGTGCACCTCCGAAATAAACAAAACTCATGAATGGTGTAGGGTAGCGGCGGGGAGCGGTGTAGGGTAGCGGCGGGGTGG
>JABFPN010004970.1:0-14001 GCA_022817305.1 Leptoteleia sp. ZL-2020 | reverse complement strand
TTATTGAAGCAAAGTAAACCAGATATATAATTGTCTAAATAAAGAAGAATATTTTATATCATTCTGTGATACTAATTTAGATAGTTGTTGTGGGAAAAAGGTAAGATTGCCTTTATAATCTCGGATTATAAAAAAAAAAAAAAAATAAAAAACCAATATGGCGGATAACAAGAGTTTGAAAAGGCAATGTCTTGATGAATCGACTCTAATAACCAACAAGGTTATAATTAGAGAACGGGATGATCAGCCTTGCGAGGGACAGTCGGGTGATTCTTCGGAGAGTTGGATTAGATCGGCTTCCCCAGAGCAAATAGAGTTTATTCTCTCTCAAACAGCTAACAGATATACCTCATCAACAAAAGCCCCATATATTGTTATCATTCAAAGAATCTCGACTGAAAAGGGTGTTGACCCCTCAATCCAGGTTGGTAAATTCAGATTTGGTAAGGAGCTAACAAAAAAATTTCCTAATTTGATTAAGTTGTCACATAACCTTAAAATCAAAGGTTTAAACAGATTTGAACTGACATTTGAGAATATATGTGTTGCTAACCAATTTATTATAGATTTTAATAACGGTCAAGGCATTTTTAATCAAAACCAATCTTGGATTGCGTTTATTCCTAATTTTAAGATTTTAAAAACAATGGTGCTACATGGCATTGACGACCCTGAGATGACACCTCAGGAAATTATTGATGGCATTTCCCCACTTGCAGGTGAGGAAAAGGGTTGGCAAAAACCCGTCTATGCCGAAAGAATTAAAATAAAAAAGAAAAACAATGAAGGTAATTTTGAATTAGTGAATAGTAAATTGTTTAAGGTTGTTTTTAAAAATGGATATCTACCTTCAAGGGTTAAATTTTGTTTGGTAGTGTTAAAACTTGTGCCATACATTGATAAAGTAAAAAAATGCAGTAAGTGCCAAAGATTCGGTCATATCTATAAGTTCTGTAGATCTAAGATTCAAAACTGTGATCGTTGTGCAAGTGATGAGCATATTTCCAAAAACTGTGATATTACAGAGAAAAAAGACTTCAGATGCATTAATTGTATCCGAGATGGTCGAACGGAAATTGATCACTCGGCCAGTTCTTTTACATGCCCAATTTTTAAAATTCAGAAGAATATTAAAAAAGTTATGGCCTATTCTAATGTTGACCCTACAGAAGCCATACAGATTTTAAATAACAACGATGGTTTTCCCCCGCCTCGGGCTAATTCATTTGCTGATGTGGTTAAAATCCCACTTCGTAACCTTGTTGATAAATTTCAACAAAACAGAAAAATAAAATGGGAAAATAGGAAAAAAGAAAAAGATAGAATTAAGGAAAAAGTTAAAAAGAGACATGCAACTTTTAATCCTCCCACTGTTGATGATAATGAATTGTTTCATCCTAACGTTATAGAATCTTTTCCTGTAAACATTGAAAATCAAATTGATCATCATGAAATTGATATTGATACTGAAAATAATTCTCAGGATAATCTTTACACAGACAATGTAAATAACTTTGATAATAATTTAGTACATGTTGATATTGAAAACCTTGTTTCTACCTCTGTTTCTTCTATCATAGAATATTTTAATATTGAAAAACCAGACAAATCTCAATTTGATTTATTAGTTAATTTTATCCAAGATAAAATATCCATTATTCCTAATAATAATGAAGTAAATGAATTTCAGTCTGATAACTCAGGTGCTGAAGTTTATTTAAATAATTCTCAGTATTAATCATTTTATGTGTCTTATAGCTTTAGTTTTTTTTTTTTTTTTTTAATTTTGTTTTTGTTTATTTTCGTGCATATTTTTGATATTTTTAGGCATTTAAATGGTTAATTTGAAAGATTTTTAGCTCGTTTTAATGTTTTACAGGAAAAGGGAAAACTTGAACATCATACACTGGAATTGTAGGTCTATTAAAAATAAATTGATTTATATGCCTAGTTTGATCGACAATCATAAAGCTGATGTTATTTGTTTATCTGAAACCTTTTTGAAGGAGGATGATATAGTTAATTTGCCCAACTTTAACACCTTCTCGTTACCAAGAAGGGATAGACCTGGAGGTGGCTTAGCTATATGTATCCAACATTTTCTTAAATTCCAAATTCTTAATGAACAATATACAGATTTTATTGACTATTGTTCATCCAATAATGTGGAAATAATCATTTGTAAAATATCTATGATAGATAATGGTGATATTTATATAGCCTCCATTTATAATCCACCTAGAACGAACAATAATCGTACTGACAACAATTTCTGGTCCAACTTTTTTGACTTTTTTTCTTCTTTTAACAATATCTTAATCTGTGGTGACTTCAACGCCAGAGTTATGTCATTGTTCTGTGGTAATCCAGCTGACAGAGAAAGTAAAAAAATAGAAAAAGCAATAACTAACTCTAATCTTATTCTTCTAAATGAAATCAAACATACTTGGATCTCTAGAGATGCTTCACACAGAAGTATCCTAGACCTCTCTATCGCCTCACCCAATATTGCTTTGAGAGCTTGCTGGCAAAAAATAAATGATAACTACAATAGTGACCATTTCCCAATTAAAATCGTTATTGATGGATACTCTAGCTCAACAATATTAACAAGACCTAAATACATTATCAAAAAAGTCGACTGGTCCAAATTTGCTAATCTCACCGAAAAAAGTCTAGATGGTATAGATCATAAATTACCTGGTCCATGTAAATACAATCAAATTATTCAAAATATTAAAAACACTCTTGAATCATGCGGTGGATTTATCTCAAATAATAGAAAAATTTCTAAGAAACCAGCTTACTGGTGGGACGAGGATTGTTCTAATGCAATATTGGAAAGATCCAGCCTTCTTTCCCAATTTTATAATAATCCTTCATTAGAAAATCTAAACATTTACGAAAATAGAAATAAAGAAATCAAAAAATTACTTAAGAAAAAGAAAAAGCTTAAATTTCAAACCACCTGTGAAAGCCTTAGTCGCAACTCTAACCCTAAAATGATGTTCAATCTAATCAAAAATCTTAAAAATAAAAAATTATCCACTAATTCAAATATTACAAATATAAATGATTCTTATGTTAACAGAGCTTTCGATAAAATTGCTAACCCCATTCAAAATATCCCACCCAATGATTTTGATAAAATTAGTACTCAGATTAGAATCGCTAACATTCGTTACACAGAAATATTCCAACAAGACTTTACTTTACAAGAATACCATTCAACCATAATTTCTGCTAAAAAAAAGCAGCTCCAGGTCCTGACCTTCTATCAATAGAAATTATCAATAAACTTCCAAATTCAGTCGGTAACTTAATTCTAGAATGTATGAATGAGATTTTGAGATCCAAATCTATCCCAGAAGAATGGAGACGATATTTCACGATCTTTATACCAAAACCAGAAAGTCTAAATGTTAGGCCAATCTCTATCAATTCCTCATTCCTAAAAATATTTGAAAAAATGCTAAAGAATAAGTTTGAGTGGTGGGCAGAAAATAACAACATTATTCCTTCTAGACAGTTTGGATTTAGGAAAGGTGTTTCTTGTACGGATGCAGTTAGTTGTCTAACAGGCGATATACATTTTAATATATTAAAAAACAAAATCACGGGGGTATTATTCCTAGACATTGTTGGTGCCTTTGATAATGTAAATCCTTTTATACTTACTAAAACATTAATTAGGAAAGGCCTCCCTATTGACATTGCTGAATGCATCTATAATTTGATTTATTATAGAATTATTACTGGTTACAATAACGGTCATAACTTGGGTTCAAGAGTTGCGGTCAAGGGCTTACCGCAGGGCTCTGTACTTAGTCCCCTTCTCTTTAATATTTACATTTCCGACATAATTCAATTTGTTCCTGAAGAATCTGATATAGTTATGTTTGCCGATGACGTGGCACTTTACACTGCAGATAAAAACTTAAATCAAGTCGTTGAAAAACTTAATCTAACCTTATCTAATATCAAAAAATTTTTTAACTATGTAAACCTGGAAATTTCACCGGACAAAACCAAGGTTTGCTATTTTGCAAAATCTAGTAAGCTTATTGATGTCATTGGAAGAAATTTACAGGTCAAGATATATAATCAAAATATCGAAGTGGTAGATAATTTTAAATACCTTGGCTTCCACTTGGACTGCAAATTAAATTGGAAAATGCACATTAATGTTATTAGAGAAAAAGCACTAAAATCCTTAAATGTCATTAAAATGCTGGCGGGTATAAACTGGGGCGCTCATCCATCAAATATTATCACAGCTTACAAAGGTTTAATTAGAGCTCATCTGGATTGGGGTGCAATATTTTTCAGTTCTGTAGCTCCCTCCACGGCTATTAAAATTGATAGAATTCAATACGCTGCCTTAAGAATTGCTCTTGGGGTCATGCGCACCACACCAACTAATATAATACTGGACTTAGCCAACGAACCTCCGCTTCAAGATAGAAGAAAGTATCTAACTCTGAAATTTTTGGTTAAAATTTTTGCTTCAAATAACCACCCATTTAAAAACATCCTATTGAACAAACTCATGACATTAAATAATGACTCAATCAAGAAAAAATCATTTATCACAAAAACAGCTTTTGAGTATATATCTTACAACAATCAACTCATCAATCAAGATTATATTGGAGCCTTGAACTACAACTATTTTATTAGATTTTTTTCACCATCAGATCATATTGATATTCAAACTGGATTTAAACTACACAAAATTGTGAAAACAAATGACTTTATTAACAAGTTCTTGAAGAAATTCTACACCAATGCAACATATTTTTATACCGACGGTTCTAGAGACCCCAAATTAAACTCTACCACTTGTGCTGCCGTTTGCCCAGAACTCAAGAAATTCATTAACAAGAAAATCAATAGTAATTTCTCAATCTTTTATGCAGAAGCCATAGCCATATTATATTGCCTACGATACATTTTACAAAACAATATTTCCAACTCAGTCATTTTGTCAGACTCGAGAAGTGTACTCTCTGCTTTGCTATCTCATGATAGAAAAGGGTTACAATATGATCTTATTTATAGAATTAAAGAAGAAATTTTGGATATTAAGGAAAGAAATTGGTATATTAAACTTATCTGGATTCCAGGCCACAGACGCATTGTGGGAAATGAATTAGCGGATAAATTGGCTGGAGAAGCCCATTCCTTGCAAAATATCAATTTGAAGAAAGTCTACTACTATAATTTTTATCCTACCCTTAAAGAATTGCTAAAGAAAGAGGCGCGAAAAACTTTACAAAACCTAGGTCATTTTAAGGGCATTAGATATTTTAGAAATAAATCCAACCACATTTTGAAAACTCCATGGTTTCATAAAACAAATCACAATAGAAAATTTATCACTTTCATCAATAGAATTTTAACAGGTCACACTAGAGCTAAATCCCATCTTTATGCCAAAAATATTATAAATTCCACCAATTGTGATTGTGGTCATGATCTTCAAGACTTAAACCATCTGTTTTTTGACTGTCCCTCAAATTTTGATAACTCATCTAAATTAATTAGAGAACTTTGGAATATCAACGCAGACAATAGAAAGGACGTCATTGACATTGTCTTCACTGAAGATCTCAAATCGCAAAAGGCTTTATTTAAGTTCGCTAAAAATTGCAACATTTTGATATGACATATCTGACATCATTTTATATTACAGAACAACCAAGTTTTTGTACACCCACAACAAACTATAGATGAAACTTTTCATTGGATTATCACTCACAGGACTGGATTTACTCTTGATTTAACTCAAACGAAAGTTTTATTCGTTACTGTTTTTATATAAATTGATAGTGTGATTGGCTTTTATGGAACATTCATTCTAATCAGTTCCCAGGCCATAAAAAAAACAAAAAAAAAAAAAAAGACATGTATAAAATTCACTCTGATATGTTTTAATTCTAATTATACGATGATAAACATTAAATTTATTTCTAACAAACATAAGATTGTTTTCTTTTTATAAATAAATTTGGAAAGGTTTTTTTTATGGCCAGAGAGCTTTAAGGAATGTACAAAAAAGCTATATTTGTAATGTATATTGAAAATAACGAAACTTACTTTTGGTATATTTATTAAACTCCGTTTTATCTTCGCATGATTCTTTGTCATTTGAACAAGCTGGGGAGTTATTACATTTCACTTCGATACACACTAAAAGTATAAATAAATAATATAATAGATTCATTTTAAATTTTTCAATATAAACAAGACGGAACAAATATTTATGCGAATGTAATATTCTGAACACAACAAACGTTACTAAAGATAAGTAGCGTTTTCATGATCAAACCACTCACTCGGTTAATAAAAGACAGACAATTGTGTTCCTATAAATGTGTCCTTTATTAAGGTGAAATCGCAGTGCTATAGTCACGGAGATAGGGTGTTTTAATTTATTTTTATTAAATGAATTAATATTAAAATTTTTTACACGATAAACGATTCTTTTAACTCTTTAGAACAAAATTTTTTTAAAAAAAAAAAAACTATATCACTTTGAAAATAATTTGAATACACTAATCTAGTAATAAAGGACTGTGATTTCGCCTTAACTATGAACATTCCCTATTTCCCTATATAAACAATGTCTAGGATCGAGACTTTACTACTTATTCTTAGCAAAACGACTTTTTAAAAACCTTCTTTTACTTTTTAAGTATAACTTTCAGCAAATTATTTTAACAAGGAATGCTTTTAGAGTATTATCAGCCTAGTGAAAATTTTTCTCTGACATTTTTTATGTTTTCTATTTATGCCTGATCATTTCATACAATTTCTGATTATTTATAATAATTTTTGACAATATAATAATTTTTAAACATTTTTTCACAAGGGCATTTAACAAGATCTAATTAATTATTTAAAAAAATATGTATTCACGAATGATTTTTAATAGTATATTATTAATAATTGAAAATTTATAACTTTTTATATGTATTACAAATTTTAATTAATTTTCATTATATTATATATTTTCATGAGAACCCATATTTCTATTTACAATATATTCTGTATCCAGAACATTGGGCTCAGAAGCGTTATTTAAAATACCATAACATAACCCGCACATTCTCTGTTCAAGTCTTTCCGATGATTTTTTTATTTTTGTTAATTATTCAATACATTTGTGTATAAAAATGAACGTTATTGATTATTGTGTACAAAGATTATTTATTTAGATATGCAATTGAAAGATAAATCTAAATTGCCAGGTAATTTTAATGAAATAAACCAACGAAATTTATGTGGAGTTAATAATAAAATAATAATGCTTTTTAGAAGTGCCGCTCTCTAGGGCAATAATTTTAATTATATGCGCTAGTTTGTGTTTATCAAATTCATATAATGGAGACTTCGTGTTTGATGATTCCGGAGCTATCGTCCACAATGACGACGTTAAAGATACACCGATTATTGATATTTTTAGAAATGACTTTTGGGGAGTGAAATTGTCCCATACGCAAAGTCATAAATCTTACAGACCTCTAACTATATTAACATTTAGGTATTTTTTTTCCTAAGGAATATAATTCTGCTAAATCTGTCTATTTAATTTGTTGCTATTATTATTATTATTATTTTATATTTTCTTTTAATTTTTAACTACACTTGAAAGTAGAACTGTAACTATTTATTAAAATAATTTAACATAATTTTTAATATAAATGTTTCTTTTACAGACTGCAGTATTGGTTAAGACAAGGATCATTAGTATCTAGTGATTTTCATATTGTTAACATATTGTTACATATCATTGTTAGTATTTTGAGTTTGTTTGTATTTAAAACGCTATTAGACTCAAAGACCAATGTACCATTTTATGCCGCTATTCTATTTGCAGTTCATCCTATTCACACTGAAGCAGTAAGTATTAATATTTGTAATGTAAATTATTTATTAATAACTGTTTAAGGATATATGCCATTTTAATATAAACCAGGTATCAGGAATAGTTGGTAGAGCAGATATATTATGCGCATTGTTTACATGGTTATCAATCCTGTTATACGACTATTATATTTATTCAAGAAGTGTCATTAAAAAATGGAGCAGCATATTTTTAGTAGTTTCTTGTGTGGCTCTGGCAATGTTCTGCAAGGAAACTGGAATCACAGCTTTAGTAAGTTTCTTTTATGTTGTAGCAATGATATTTATTTAACTTAATAGTTTATTTATCCATCAAACAAGTGGTGGTAAATATATGATACAGAAAATAATGCAATAAATACCTATAACAAGTTCTAATCCAAGTAAATACTTTGATTTCAGGGAATTTGTGCGACATATGACATGATCATTGTAAATAAAATAAAACCAATTAATTTAATACAATTAATCACTTTGAAGTATACATTCAATGACATTATTAATTACTTCAACTCAAAAAGATGTTTGTTTACAAGGATTTTAATACTCTCGTTGTCCTTTATTGTATTAATTTGTTTGAGATTCAGTGTAATGGATTTTACACCACCAACGTTTCAAGTAGTTGATAATCCAGCGTCTTTTGAAACAAATTTCATTTATCGTGTGATTAATTATAATTACATTCACGCATTAAATATTTGGCTATTGCTGTGTCCTGAATGGCTGTGTTTTGATTGGTCAATGGGATGCATTCCTCTTATAAAGAAATTTGAAATACGAATTTTAGCTGTTCTATTGTATTGGGGTTTTCTTATTGCTTTGTTTTTGGTAACTTTGTGTAAGGAAAACAATCAATTAGCCAGGTAATTTTGTTAACATTTATAATTAGCTAGTTACTATATTTATATATAATTTAAAAATGTCCAGAGTTTTTCAATTTTCACATTTGCATTTATCCTTTGGAATTCTCTACATGACTTCATGATGAATCTTAAAGTGAAATGAGTTATACTGAAAAATTATTGTGCAATTTTGAATACAGTTAATTCTGTTATTTTATAACATTTTCTAGTGAATTATTTCTTTAAATGTGAAAATCGAAATATGCTCCCTATATATGTATGTATATTTAAAAAACATTAAACGTAAATTTAACGTTTAATCCCTCTCTTTAAATATTAATTTTTCCTGTTTTTATTTTCAGAAATGTAAGAATAAGTTTATCAGTCTTAATTATTCCATTTCTGCCAGCAACCAACTTTTTTTTCAGAGTTGGTTTTGTCCTTGCTGAACGAACATTATACATTCCTTCTGCAGGATATTGTTTATTAGTAGCACTTGGTTTTGAAACTCTTTACGAACGAATTTCATCGCCAAAAATTTCATTATCTTTATTTATTTCATTAATTATTCTATTTTTCCTTCGATCATGGATACGAAGTAATGAATGGCAAAATGAAACGTCCTTGTTCCAGTCAGGAATAAAAGTTTGCCCACTGAATGCTAAAGTACATTACAATATAGCTAAAAATGCTGCAGACTTAGGAAATATTACTTATGCTGAATTAGAATATAGAGAGGCTTTAAGGTAAGGTTTAAAGCAAGAAAGGTTTAAAGCAAGAAAGATCATGTGTATGTAATATAATACAATTCAAGTTAAGGATTTTGTTAACTATTTTTAAGGGGAGTAAATCTCATTAATAACTCAGTCTTTCAATTATACCTTTCTAGGCTGAATCCAAAGTATCCTCAAGCAATGAACAACTTGGGTAATTTGTTAAAAAATCAAGGCAAATTTGAACAAGCAGAAAGATTATTTAAACAAGCAATTAAATTAATGTAAGTATAAATATGCGAGGGTAGAGTTTTGAATTCATTAATTATAAGGATAGCACTAATTCGTCAATTGCAATATATTTAGGCAAGATTTTCCTGTTGCTTGGATGAATTTAGGAGTAACGCTTGCTTCATTGAAAAAATATGAGGAATCTGAAAAAAGTTACATGAAAGCATTAACTTATCGCTCCAAATATCCAGACTGTCACTTTAATTTAGGTGTTTTGGTAAGAAAATTTTTATATTGTATACAGTCTGTTAAGTAAGATCGTAGTCGGGTTAATAAGTAGAAAAATGTATTTGACAACAAACTAAAACTTTTACATATATCATATTTCAACGAAAGAAAAATGCCTTTGTAATTCTTTTATAATTTTACTATTATTAATATTAAAAATACTCACTTTTCAAATACATTCTAGTCGGTATCAAAAGTAACAATTTATGATATTATCTATTTATTAATTGTATCACTTAGAAGATATCGACATCTTGAATCAATAATAATAATAAACTGATGTATAACTTAAAATAAAGATACTCAAATATTATAGCATAATATATAATAATATAGATAGCATCATACTTGAAATAACTTGAAATAACATAAACATTAATTTTAGTATATGGATCAAAAACAATACAAAAAAGCATTGAAAGCTTGGGAAACTGCGATACAACAACAAAATGATCATAGAAGAGCTTGGATAAACATGGTTTTGTTATTAAATGATTTAGGTATGTAGAATCCCTGCGGGCTACCAATACATTTTATTTTTAAGGGGAGTAAAAGCTTTAATAAAATGTTTGAATTGAATCTTTAAGACTAGATATTATGAAAGCAAACATTCGTTTAATTTTATGCTACATTTAATTAATATTACAGGTAAAACGGATGTTGCTTTACAAACGGCAAAGAATTCTTTAATATTCATTCCCAATAATGCTGTTATGTATTTTAATATTGGTATTATATTAGGAAAAGCCAGCAGATTTGAAGAAGCAGAAAAATATTTTCAAACCGCTCTATTTTACGAAACAAATAATGCCTCGTATTATATGAATTTAGGTAAGTATCATAACGTTGTAATTAAACTATTATATATTGTTCACTGAATAAAATATTTAAATTATATCTTTAGGAATATTGTATCATCGTTGGAAAAGATTTGAAGATGCTCGGAAGATGTACAAAGAAGTACTGAAACTTAATCCAAATTCGGAAATTGCGAAAGATAATTTACAAAAGTTAAAATCATCAGCTTGAAAATATTTTATTTAAATCTTATGTTTATTTTCAGTCTTGAAATACTGTTTAGTACAAAACTAATTTTTTAATTTAAAAATCCTATGTAAATACTTATTAAAAATAATAACTTATTTTTTGGATACTTTCTTGGTTTTTGGCTTTTTTCTGATTTCATTAATTAAACTCAACAATTGTTTATCGCATGGATAATTGTAAGCTTTAAAATTTCCTACTTTTTGTCCGTCAACGTAATTATAAGATTTAAAGCAACGATCACAGAAAAAGCACGGATTATGTGGTAGTCGATCATTGTCCATTGTAATCCAACGAGCCGAGTAAGTACCGCATGTCATACAATATCGTACGTGTTGATGTTTCGTTCTAATTATCCGCGGATAAACAGAAAGTGATAACTCATCGTCGTGTCCAAACAACCTAAAAATAAATGAACTTCATTGTAATATTTATCTTTTAATGATTTCATTTAAATTAATTAATATTTTACTCGCCTTAAAAATAAAATGTATTATAAAAATATATAAAAATAAAAATAAAATATATACAAAAATAATTCACTTTTGTTGAGTAATATACTATTACTATATTTCTATTATTATTACTTTATTTTCATTTATTTTTAATTATGTTTTTAAATGTTTTTAAAACTATAATGAAATATTGTTAAAAATAGAATTTCAAGTGTTATGTATTTACCTTGCATCACTAAAAACAATAATATGTTCGCAGCGGCCTTGATGGTGATATATCCATGGATACCCAAATCTTACTGATAAACTATCTATTCGAGTCTCCTCCATGAAGTCTACCCTAAATGGGCCAAATTTTCGATCTTCCGCCCAATCTCTGATAACTTTGCTAGAATCGGTACTATTAATATACCTATTATCATTATAAAATACTCCCTCTATGTAGAAGAAGGCAGATGGATAGACATCCTATAGAAGGAAAAGAAAATAACAATAAAAATATCTCTTAATAAATATATAAGAAATAAATACAAAAATACTTTTAATTTATAAATATAATATTAAAAAATTTCCTACTTTTGCTGAGGGTCCAGTATCCTGAAAAATATTTTGGCTAACATCTTTCAGTACTTCATGATCCGATAAACAAGTTATTTTATCTCGTAAAACAGCTAAACTTTGGTCACCACGAATTGCTACGATACTATCAAGAGATATTCTTCCTGCCATTTTTCCTATCCTTGTTGAATTTGAACATTTGTGTGGAACATATATCCGTATGTAAACCATTGTATCTTTGTAAGGTGTTGCACAATTTTGTTTCACATTTTTCATTTTTTCATAGTGCTGCAAAGTAAATTATTGTTATTGTTATACAATATTGTTATTTAATATTTTACATATTGTTATTTTTTAATTTAATAAATTACTAGAAATTGACTAAGATTGATATTTTACCTTACATAACATTAATATTATAAATCAATGCATTAACTTACAACTGGAGTTTCACCACTATATTTTAATGATTTCATCTCTTTTCTCATATTTCTTCTGATTTTAGCTTCACTTATAGTCTTTAGATTAATATCGTCTGGAACATGTTCACTGTCGAATATTTCTTTACGCCATGTTAAACGATGGGTTGTTCGTTTTTCTATTTCTCCAGGTACAGTTAATTTGTCGATGCTGAAAAAGGTTCATCAAAATTTAGTAATATATTTGGTTTCATCAACTATTTAAATATTAGGTTCAAGTCTATTTCCAAAAGATGTCTTTCTCAGAAGAGTTGCAATGCTTAAAAACTAATTTAAAAAAATTATAAACTAGTTGAACTGTTTAACGAAAGTAGTTGCGTTTTTCTTTTAATTAATTTTGTTTACAAAAAAATTAAAGATATATATTATTAAGGAGGTTATGTTCATTCATAATACAACATACACGACGAATTAGTATTCATACATACTTGTAGAAAATATAAGAAATACAAACAAAAATATGAATTCCATATATCCCTATCAGAACAAAAAGTTTTAAGAACGTTTTAAAAACGTACAAGGTTCTTAAAACGTTCTAGAAACGTTATTTAGTTTGTAAAACGTTTTAAAAACGTTCGAAACCTTCTGTTCTGATGGGGATATTACTTTTTATTGAGACCTATTGAATTAAATAGAGTTGTAAATACATACCTACAATACTCCGCAAGTATATTTATTTTATCTTCATCAATGCTAGCATTCATGTAACCTTCTAAAGTTTGTTCCTTATTTCTAGTAAATTTACTTATCTCTTTCGAGTATTCATTAAAATACGATTTAATATCAACTTTGTGAGTACATTTATATAAATCTTCATAAAATCCGCGAAATTCATCATCTTCCTCGCAGCTCATGTTTAATCAATTCAAGTAAACACAATACTTTTCGGAGCCAGACACTTAACTGAAGTTGGCTCCGAAAGTGACAGGTGATAATATCAGCTGTGGATATTATTCTCGGATATCGTGTGTTGTTGGATACGCTTTCACTCAAGGGGCGAATTTTTAACTTGTGGAAGCTATGGCGTATTCGGAAACTCATTTTAGTATAACTTCAGTATGAAATGTTGGTAGAATATGAAAACATGTGTTCGTAAAGTTATCATATCTTTCAACTGTTTGGTTACTTTACGAACATGCGTTAAAGAAAATTTTTATAACTTATCTGAAACTAGAAACTTATCGAACATGGGTTTTAGAAAAGTTTCATAACCTTAATCACTGTCAAAATTATTCAATGACGAGTTTTGTACTATTCTATTCATAGCATTATTCTAGAATATTATTTAACCTTAAATAATATTGTAGGGATATTACACTAATATTATTTTATATTCTAAAAATATTTCTAAAATATTATTTTATATTAAATAATATTATTCCCTTATAGGGTCGTCATATATATTTAAACAAAACAAAAGTGTAAAAAAATATGTCAGACGAAAAAGAGATGGACGTTATATTCGATCTTCTTGATTCATCCT
>JABFPN010004969.1:0-14004 GCA_022817305.1 Leptoteleia sp. ZL-2020 | reverse complement strand
GTAAAAACGTAGTGTTTCTTTGTCCCTCGCGCGGAGTCAGTTTGTCTCTGTCATCAGGACTGCCAACTTAAATGCTCTCACTGACAAATTCGCTTGTCCCATCTTCTATAGAAACTGGGTGTACAAGTTGGAACACGCCACTTGTAGAAAGAGAGGCCCCACACAATAGCATTTTCTTTCTCTGTCATGGGTATCTTGTTGGCTTCAATTTCTTTGGACGACACAGTCTACCAATTACAACTAAGTAAACAAAACATACACATTTGCCATGAACATTTAGTTTTTTCTTTTCATTTGCGATAAGATGCGTATTTGAACAAATGCGGACCACTTCTGTATGTCGCTGCTTTTGGCGCCATCGAACACGATTCTGTCCTAGTTAAAATATTAAGCAAAATAAAATTCCCTACAATGTGTGTTCGCGTTAGTTTAGGAACACTGCTTAAGGTGAAGTAAAAGGCCTGTTGTCACGGAGTTAGTGTCTTTTATAATTAAAATTTAATTAATTTATATTTCACTATATATAGACCAGAACACCATTCTATGCATACAGGAGAGCAATTTAATTCATAAAAATATATGCATAAATATATAAATATAACTTTACTAAATATACCATTTTCATAATAACATCGAGATACACTTTTGAAACATATTGCACCGAAAGAATTGCTGTTTTAGTAATCATCGATAATAAATGAATTTAATGGATAAAATAAACATTAAAAGCCAATAATCAACAACAACAATAATAACAACATTGCACAGAAAGATATGAAAAATTACGTTTCTCCTTCTTGTATTTTGTTAAACTAACAAAGAAAGAAAACATCGAAGGAATATATTCTTATGTTCTTCTGAGTGACTTTTATATTTGTAACATTTTATTTATACACATTTCCAAATATATATATATATATAAAACATAAACATTTTTCCCACTTGCTTTTGTTTCATTTCTTAAGATCCTTGATTCAGAAAACAAATGCTTCAGGTTCAAAAATTTAAAGTTTGAAATTCAATGCAAAGTGTAATCGAAATGATAAAGTGTATGAAACTTCATAATCTGAAACATTTATAGACGATCAGCGTCGAAATTTCGAAGCTGAATGTTTATAAATGTTTAAGATTTCGGATACGGAAATATCTATAAATGTTTTATGTCAAGAAATTTCGTATATCACAGTAAATAAGAAATTATTAAAAATTATTCAAATGCACAAGTCTTTATTCAAACTTCTCTTGTGGAAATAAATGATAAAAAATGCTGAAAAGTCCCAATTTTAGCAGTTTTTTAGTGCTTTTCAATATTTTTCAGCAAATCATTTTCACTAGGGTTATTAAAATTTATAGAACAGTTTAGAAATATGATATACTTTAACAAGTTTAAATAATAAATTATTTAACATTTTAGAATTATGACACTGATTAGAAAGTTTTAATACAGATTTATGTACTTCAATAATTTTTAATAAAATCTCGTTCACTGGAATTCAAATGTGGAGACAATTAACGTCCAAAAACGGATTTGATAATGATGTTTACAATGTCAAATATAAGAGTATAATTCAATCAATGATTAGTCAAAAGCATTTGATTTTTATCAATATGATACATATATGTACGTACATATACATGATACATATATAAGAACATCACAAAGCATTGCATTTATAGAATGATATTGAAAAATTATATAGAGTTTATTACTTTGTTTATTATAAAATTAAAAACAATGACAATTTCAAATGTAGATCTCTATAATGAATCATAATTATAATGAATCATAATGAATCATAAAATTTAGATTTTACTATATAATAAATACTATATGGTAGGAGATAAATGTTACTATATAATATGGCATATAAGAGATATGAAAAAAGTTATGTATTCCTTGCATATGACTATAATAATTACAATAAAGAAATTTAAATATTGTTATATAAAATTAAATTATTAACATAGATTTTTATTACAATTTTAGATAAATGTATGTAATAATATCTATAAAAATACAGTACAAATATTTACAATACAATTTATATACACGTCTCTCTAAATATTTATTTCACGCTGTGAAAAAAATAAATGAAAGAAATATTTCATTGATATAATTTTTCGAATGTTATTGAATCGTGTTTATTTATTTTGCCATTTTATTATTAGTTAATCTGTAATACAACTTATTATTCTCTTAAAATCTAATTTAGCGTAGATCCTTTTTGCCCATAAAGGATCATCAGGGAACAATTTTTTTTATTATTCTTAATACTATCGGTCGTGTCTTATTTTTTTTTATATCGGAGACAAATACGTTGTCCTTTATGGACAAAGAATTGTACAACTATGAAATAATAAATAATATAAAATAATTAGTTAAAGTGTAAGATCATTGTACCGACACTTCGGGAATTCGGTATCAGTTCCAAGCAGCGACGGAGATTTTTTCCGAAGGCAATTTTTCTTCTTTTTAAAAAAGGTATAAATATTAATTTAATAATGTTTTAAAAGTATGTTTAAAATGTTAAAATAATATTTGTATATAATATTAATTGAGGCGAACATATCATATTTAGTAAATGTAATAAATAATATTATAGAATTTTGTGTTAAATATTAAACAATTTTAATCGATATTAGGGAAGGAATTACAGTTACATTAAAAGGATTAATTTGTTAATACAGTTTTAATGTAAGCAAAACTGTAATTATATATCTTTGATGTAATAAAAAATTGACGACTTTTGCAAATTTTGCTTTTGCTTGCAATATTAGAACCTTTTCGGGTTGATTTATACAAGTAATTCTATTATACTTGTATAGTGGGAAATGAATTTTAGCATTATTCTGGTATATGTGTTAAACTAAGTTCTTGCACATATAAAACAATTTTTGAACAAGTAATTTTTGCTAAACATTTTTTTCAGTGTACGAGTTTATATTTTAATATACTGAATTCTAATTTTTGACAAAAATCTGTCTTTCGTAAATCGGTTATAAAACAGATTACTATAATTTCATAAACAGAATGTCAAATTGTACAAAACTACATGGAATTACAATGTTTAATAAAGTTTAATAATTTAGTTTACCATACAATGGTATTCTGTAATTACAATGCCAAACTTGTAAACTTTGTATTAAAAATAAATATTTCTTTTTCACCCAGAGTACAATTAAGTTTCACATAAATCCTTTACAAGATGCTCGACTATCAAGCTTATTTATATACGGGGAAAAAGTATTCCTTTTGGAAGTTATATGAGTTTATTTAGCAATTTTTAATTAATTTAGTAAGAATTTATGTTATTTGCAGAAGGACCTAGATAATAAATTAAATGAAATGAATATTTAAATGTGTATGGCTGATTCAACCATACACTTAGCTTACAGGGACTGAACATAACCTTAATATGTTAACGAAAATTACTTGGATTTCACTGTGTTGACGATTAGGACAATTTCTATGTCTGATTCAGTCATACAGTATATGTATTTCAATAAACTCACTAAATTATTATTCATAAAATTAACTCACAAAAATTTCTTCGACTACGACAATTATAATTTCTACACATCCTAACAATATCCAAATAATATATCTAATTTATATAGAAATTTACTAGTACACTTCATATTTTTCCCCCGTCTACGCAAAACAGAACAATTATTTATTTGAAACTAGTTGGTACAGTTATTGTTGAAATAAAATAATATATAAATATAGGGAGAGAAATCGAGAATTGTTGATGAGAGGAAATTTGTCGAGGGCATGGTGGCCCCTGCGATAGATACGTCATTGGTAAGAACCAAGTGGGCAGGTTGTGTACGCGTCTATTATGTACGTACACATGCACATACGTTGTTATACACGCAGCGTTCGAAGAAAACAGAAGATGGGGAGACGGATGGACGGATAGAAGAAGAAGAGCTCGGGGCTACGTCTCTCTACCGAGAACCAGGGTGTCAGCAAAGTAGTGAGGAATGTCCCGCAAGGCTCGCATGTCCCGGATTTCAGGATCGACTGTTCACCACCTCCGGCAAGTCTTATCCTCGTTCTCCTCGAAACCACTTAAGATAGGAGTCGAACATGCTAGGATTGGAAGCCGATCACGCAAACCGACGGACCGGCAGTCAACATTACATTTTGCTGCGTCCCGGATAGAATTTTATAGCGCATATGACTACATAAATTGCCTTTCGTTTAAAGTTAACTTTCGGTGCAATATTCTTATGTGTTATTATCTTATACATACGTACGTATACATATATATATGCATGTATGTATGTATGTATATATATTGGTCAAAGTTTCATTGGTACCAAAGATTGCATTTGTCTTATTGAGACGAGACCTTTCTTTCCGATAAAAGTCGTGCAAATATTAATATCTAAAGTACTTCATGACCAATAACTGTACCAAGTTATATCAACCTAGTAAAAATGAAACATATATGGACCATATATTTTTACTAGATCATGCAGCAAGTTTTATCAATGGTACTGAAGAATATGTTTTTAAATTTGAGGCTATAAAATAATATCTGAAAACATCATGGTCAAATTAGTGAAATAAAATCAAATATACTTTTTTTATATACAAAGGTCTCAGAAATGGATGTAAATATAATATAAAAACAAAGTTTCTTCTTTGTATCTTCCCCAAAAATAATAATCATTTAGATTTTTCTACTTAATATGAAATTGTCAGCAAATAGTAGATTCTGATTAAAAAAAAAAGAAAGGTAAAACACAGTGACCAGTAGTTTGTTCTTTTCTATCTGCTCACATTAGTCAGAATTTGTTGTTGGATTATAAATTTTTTTTCTAAGATACATTACTTACAAGTTCAGCGTGTTTCCTTTAATGAAGATTGATTAGGTACACGAAAAGTCAAGAAGTAGCGTGATACGTGATTTGTCCCTATCGCTTAATCAATCATTTTTATACAATAAAGGCTAATTAGACAATTATATTATTGCACGATGCAGTGTCAACTCTCTCGCGCCTTTGCTATATATTTTTAAAATTAATCCAAGTAAATGGAACTTGAATGCCTGGTGGGGGAGAAAATATAACATACTGGATCAACGTTGAGTCAAGATTATTTTGTTTATTTAAACAATGTATAAATAAAAATTGGAATTTATTGTCAGTATTACATATTAAATACTTATTAAGGGTAGTATGAAAGAAATACTATAGATAAAATATGTATATGAATAAATAGTTTATTTTAGCAATTATTTCATATTTTATCATAAGTATGCTCATAAATTGTCTTCTGGGGTTTGACTCATATTCATTATGGTAATATGAACTCATTCATTTTTCAGCGTTCATAAAGATAGGTCAATTTTTCAAAAGGACATGAAATTTCCTTTGACTTTTCGACAATATTACAAGAGCTTTCCACTGAAAAAAAGAAATCTTTAATATTAAAAAATGGATGTAATAAATGGACTTTCTTAAGTATATTTAATAAATGTATTTAGATATAATTTATAACTAGAATATGAGTTGTAATATTTATTAATTTAGTTTGACAGTTACAATTTTTGCATAAATATTAAAATTATATTTTTTAAGATTTATTAAATATGAATAACTGTTAAGAATACCTTTTTTAGTACTGGGCCTGTAGAACACTTCCTACTGGATTTTGTAACAAAAGATATTTTTAAAAGTTTAATAAGGCTTAACTTATTGCAATACAACTGTATCTCTAATGTTAAGCACTGCAGGCTTTATGCCTAACAAATAATGCGTCAATAATTATTTTATAGATATTTGATCAGGCCCTGATCAAGCTCAGATTTGATTAATCAGGATGTATAATTGTTGGGGTTATCGTATATCCTCCCACAAAGCTCTATTCGGACACCTGACCAGATCCCAATATAGTGATATGAATTCTGGATCAAACTCGCATATTTTAACTCGATTATTTTCACTTATTGTCCCGAAAAAATATGTTAACACGTTTATTCGAATGTTTATGTTCAATTAAAATTGATTTATTTTTTATTTAATTAACAACATTTCATTTAATTGTTGAAGTTTAGAAAAATCCAAGTAAACTTCATCAAAGCCAATTTTTTCGTGCAAGAGCTAATGTTCCATAAATAATATGGCATTATTATTATTATTATTAATGGTTAATCAATTCTTATTTCAATATTTTATTAACTTTATTTATCGAGAATTGTTACTAAAGTTGATCTAGTATATATCGAATACCTTAACTAAAAATGAAAGATATATGATCCATACATGTTTTAACAGTTTCATATAATGAAATAAAAAATTCATATATGGGCATATATCTTTTTCCTTAATCTATATATGGCTATGTATGGCAAGATATATGTAGATACAATTCTTAGGCATATATGCTTTTAATAATTTCCTTATATGGGTATCAATTATTGTCATATATCGACCGTACATGGCCATTTATCGATTAAGGAATAACATATATGTCCATAATTTCTTATTATCTTATATGAAATTGTTAAAACATATGTTAAACATATATGGACCATATATGTTTCACGTTTACTAAGAATATCATTAAAAAATATCAAACAATATCTATTTTGTAAAGGAACAATGATATATATTTATATATTTCTTAAAATTATATTCTTCTCGTAGAATAATACCCCTTTCCTCTCCCTCCCTCATAAGAACATTTTTCTTATGTCAAATAGATCATTATTTTCAGTCGTATAACTTGCCATTTAATTAACTTGCATTGTGCAAGTATGTTTTATTATATTGCTCAATTTATTTAACTGCTTTGTGAAATCGACTAAGACAGTTCGACCTCAGATACGGTTAAATAATATTTTAATTTTGAATTCAGTTTTTCGACGCGTGTAATCGTTTACTGGTACGAAACAGAAATTATCTTACACATTTATAATATAATCTTAAATGTTTGAATGTTAAATTTATGATCAATATTTAATACTCTAATTACGTAGGTTGAACGTTCAACCTTTAATCTGTCTAAAAAGTGTCCACTGAACGTAAGAAAAATGCGCTCACTTTCAATAAATAAATGCGAGGAAAAATGCAGTCTTTCAATAATTTCATTTGAATGCGTAACAATCACTTTCACGTGTCATAAAAGAACAACTATTTTTAAGGTGAATAGTAAATAGATAAGTATAGACAAATTTATAAATCTTATTAATAATTAAAAACATTTCAAAACAAGCAAATTGATCGATTAAAATGTGGAAAAAATTAATATATATTTTGATAAGTAAATATAGGTATATTAAAAAATTAATTTTTTTTTCTTGGGAATTGACTCTAAAGAGTTTATATACTGAGAAAAAAAATTTCTATTTAAAATTACCATACCTATTGGGTTTGGAAGGATATAGTCTACAGTGTGTTATTTTACCATACCATTGCAGTAAATTTCCATGTATAATATAGTAAAATTTTATACTCAGTATGGTAATAATTACCATAAAACGTGGCAACTTTACAAGGTCATAAAATTTTACTATACCACGTAAAAAATATTATTAGGTTGGTATAGTAATTGTACAAACATCATAGATGATATTTTTTATATCATCCACATAGTAAATCATTATATATTTATATATAAACATCATAGATAATTTTTATTACAACCTTTTTTCTCAGTGTATACCTCTCCTTTGTTTGATATTTATCAGTTGTGTTTAAAGTTATAGATTAATAATTTTTGTTGGAATATGTTACGTCTTCAACATTGAATGTACGCTTAAAAGTTCGCTTTTATATTTACCATCATTCGTTCTTTGTTTTAATTTTAAAACATGTACGAACGAACAATTACTCATTATAAACATTATTCTTCCGTAGTATCTTGCATAACGCTATAATAGGTGGTCAACCATGAACGTATGCTGACATACCAGAAATTTCGAACCCTATAATCTTGAAACTAAACGTAGTAGACTAGTTACATTGGACATTGTTCTGAATTGGTGATCCGAAATATTCCATCTTGTAAACTGTGTCTTCTTTTTTCGTTACTTTTACAAGTATATTCATGATAATTTTATAAACTCATTTTATTATAATTCTTGTAATTTACTTTAACTTTCATTTCGCCCTGTGTTTCATTTTTCATTAACTTTTCAATTAATCTGTAAAAATTTGATGTTAATTAAAAACCAATTATTTATATTAAAACTGAATTATAAGAATATTTTAATTCTTGTTTTATATTTACATTCATTTTTATGTCGTTTGGACGTAAACAAACAATATTATTTACTTTGTTCCTTTAATTTGACGTTCCAAATATTTCCAAACATTACCTTTGAATGTACACAACATTAAAAACGTTTCATTCTTCAGTTCCATATTATAAGAACTTATTGAAAGGTAATTTGCTAGATTGCGGTAACCGTAGTGACAGAGGATATGCGCCCAAGTGTATTTACCGCTCGAGAGTTCCTTTTCAAAATTGAACAAGCCACTTTAATTAACGACATTTTTGTCCTTACGCCAACGGTTAAGTTCAATTCATAATCCGCCCCGACGAAATGATGTATATTAGAACGAAAGAAACGACGCGACGCGCATTACAAGTGTAATTAAAGAGAGAGAGAGACAGTGGGAGGGGGGAGAGAAAAATAAAGGAAAAAAGAGGAAGAAGAAAAAGAAAACATTGTTTGATGTTGGAAGTGAAAAAGGGGGGAGGGTTTGCGCGGTGCAAAAGTGGCATCTCAAAGTAAATAAGTCGCGCGCTTGGGAGTGGAAAGAAAATTGTCGCCCAAAGTTTTGCTACGCTACTGGTTTGTAACTCTACTCAGCCTCCGGTCTGTAGGCAGCACTGTACGAGAAAAGTGTCTACGTCGTGTTTCAAAGTCCCAAGACGCGGCTGAAATCTCCGCATAGAGAGAGCAAAGGTAAAAGAAGAACGTCGGGTTAGATACTGGCGCCGCATGCGGCAGCCTTCAAAGGAATCCTCCGCACGCCCATCTGTCTCCGCTCCGCCCCTATGCTCTCACACACCATATACATCATATATACCAAGGCTCGGTGGACTCATCGACCATCAGGACCCCGCTCCGCTCGATGTCACGTTCAGTCACGTCACATCTAATCGCACGCCGTTGTCACTGATGTGAGATTTCACGTCACCTTTCAATGAGTTCGATTATTTTCAAGACGATGCATTAGAATATTCCACGCGATACTTTCCCTGGCGGCCCGCCCGCGCATATTTTATCTTTTAAGTAATCCAACGGCCTTTTTATCCTTCGGCCTGATTATCCAGAAAACTATAAAAACTTCGTATAAATTATATTTTACGTGATTGGGGAAATGTAATGGGCCCATTAAAAGGTGGTCCAACATTGTCAACGTGTCCAAATGGCCACTTCGAGGCGTCTTTGTATTATCTATTGGACGTTGGTTGTACATTGGGAGAAGAAAAAGTAGGATAAATTTACTGTTATGGGTATAAACTTGCTTGCAAGTTGAATCTGCTGGCGGGGAGCGATGAACATTCTGAGTTTATGTAACAAACAAAAGTTTTACGAATAGTTATTTACCCTATGCGGAAAAAGTGTTCCGTTTGGTAGATAAATGAGTTTATTTAGCGATTCTTAATTAATTTAGTAAGAATTTATGTTATTTGCAGAAGGATATATATATTAAACCAAATAAAATTAATATTTAAACGTTATATAAACTGTGTATGGCTGATTCAACCATACACTTATCTTATGGGGACTGAACATAACCTCATTATGCCAACGAAAACTGCTTCGACTTCAGTATTTTGAAGATTGGATGAATTTTTAAGGTTGATTCAGCCATACAGTGTATAAATTCAAGGAACTCGCTATGTTAGTTTTCATAAAATTGACTCATTTGAATTTATTCGGCTACAATAATTATAATTTCTATTCATGGCAAAAAAATATATCTAATTTAAATAGAAATTTATTAGTACACTTCATATTTTTTTCCGTTTCCGATTTTTAACTCTCCTTAATAACAAAAGATAGGCTGAATGTACCCGATTACTTTTAGGGTAATATACGATATAAATATTTCAATTTGCAGACAATGTTTTCGATCTTTATTGTGGTCTATAAAATGGAAATAATACACAATCATTGCACTACTGGGGGTGTCTCTAGATCAGTTTTGGACGTACATTGTGATAATCTTCGCGTGGTAATAGAACCTTTCCGTAACATTTAATATTCAAAAATATTTTATGCAATGCAATGCTATTGCTACATTTGTAAAATTTATAACAGTATTTTGTTTACAATAAAATTGTATTCAATAGCGGATGCACAATGTAGCAAACACTACAGCAACGTGTGTAAAAAGATATTTCCAAATTATAGACCTACACTGAGAGAAAAAAATATTAATTTAATAAAAAAAATAATAAGTTTTTTAAGTGACCAGTCTGACAAGCAAATTTCAATATTACAATACATCAAAATTACAAACATTTTTATAAGGTAATCATTTTGTTGCAAATTACAAACATTTTTATAAAGTAATCAAAATTGTACAATGTAAAAAATCGTAATTTGTTAACACCATTAAGTATAAAACATTGATGCTGTATAATTCACTTTTATCATATTAATATACAAGGTTTGGGGACCTAAGACTTATAAAAAATCGTCATTAATTCAACACATGTTCATAATGTAAAACTGGCAACATTAAATGTACACGTATGTACGTGCATACATGTGCATACATTGTATATATGGTAACGAATTTATATGATATGTAAAAGAGAAATTAATTAGAATGTATTCGTATAATGTTCCCATAACAATTACACGTAATTTATTTGACGATATTGGCCAATAATCTGATCAAAACTAAGTGAATCATATTTGTCATTAGATCTGATCTTTATTTACTTGCTTGACACTAGTTACTCAGACAAAAATCTTCCAGCAGGATGAGTAATTTATACCCATCCTTGCAAAATTTTAGTTGGTTTAAACAAAAATTTTTTTAAAGGAAAAAAAATGTTTGTGATCGCAATATAATCATGAAGCGCTCCAAGGACTTTACAATTCTTACGATAATTACAATATCTTGATGAAGTTGAATTGAAAGCTGAGGATGAATTATTCACAATTTTCTAACAAATAAATACTACTTTTAAACCCGTTGCTTATATGGAAAAATAAATCAACTTCATTCAAACTAAGGATACTATGATTATTATTGATATGTGTTCAATAATGTTAAATAGTAATGGAGTTATAGAAAAATATGATTTAATTATATTTTTATAATTAATTGAAATATAAATTTTAGTTATTGGGAAATGAATTTAAAATTGATCCAAACTTATGCCAAATATGTGTCAGTTTTCGGTTCAAGTTTGTCCCAAATGTGTCAAAATTGTTGATCAATTAGGCAACTTACACTTGATTATTTAAAAATGCCTTTTTATAGCAATTTTTATATCAAACTCTTAATTACTATTTAAATTGTTAAATTATTATTTAAACTGAGAAAAAATTAAAAATAATCGTTATAGCATCTTAACCTTTCATAATGTTTACATAATCAATAAAATAATTATATTGGTACGGAGAAATTTTTATGAATTTTACTATAATTTGTCACGTTATCACGATTTTTTCTGTTATTTAAACATAATTGAAGATTAAGTTACTGTAACAATACTTTTCCATGATATTTTCTCCATGTAAGAAATGTCAAGAGAGCAATTTTGTGGGTACAAGCGAAAAATATTATTTGACAGTATTATAATTCTATTTTTACAAGTAAATAAAACTTTCAGTAAAATTTTTATTAGTTGAACAGACGTTATTAATAGTAAGTTCTTTTAATACATTCTTTTATTTATTTATATATAGCTATTAATAAAAGTATTAATAGTATTTAAATATTTTAATTTAGTTAAAATCTCCAAGTAACTATTCAAGAATATAATTTAACAATTATAAATAGTAACAATCAAAATTTGGTCAACTTTATCTTAATGTTGGTTCAACGTTTAACTTAAGATTTTATTCTTTCATGGTGTTTGAAGAAATGAGTATGTTATAGAATTATGGGGTCATAGTCATTCATGTACACACCACTGTATACTTTCACTTATGTGTAATCACACTTAATGTTACTCTTTGTCTCGTACACATGTTTATATTCTTATATTTATATACATGCACGTACACAGAAAACCAAACAGATGTGCTGTACATAAATATGTGAAATGAGTACAATTATTATACAAAAGTAAAGACTATTTACTAAGTAGTTGAAACGAGATGAGGAAGGTTATATATACATTAGACCTATATATTGCAAATACGTATACTTTTCTTTTAATTTCATAAGGCATATGAAAATATATAAATAGTGTTAAGATTTTTTACAATCACTGTCTTATGTATTGAGATATGTAATGAGGTCATATACTGAGAAAAGTACGTTGAAATAATCAAAAATAAAAAAAAAAATTTTTCTTTTGAAAATTCAATAATGTAATATTTATTATTAAAAAGTCACAACTGTCAAAGTCTGAACTTGTCTTTGGATTATATTTAATCAGAAATTATATGTATATATGATTTCATATTTGTATTTTTTTTTAAATTAATTTTTTCTCCCTTTTATATATAATATATGAAAATGAACATTTTAAGTATTTCGCAGAGGAATGAGTAACACTTATTGCAGGTTTCCGTGCAAGATGTATATTTGAAACTATTAGTTAATGAAACTACTGTAAATGTAATATATTTTAAAACATCATCACTGCCCTAATTAGTGGGTATTCATGATTATACATCTTGACGTTACGGCATATATCAGTATTCCATCCGAAAAGTAGGTCGGGATACATTCAGCATTCAGGTTTTTCATACTTCTCACTTGTTTGATAATGTTCTAACAGGGACTCCGATGCGAAATACAATGTTTTTTGAAATCATTTTATTATATTATATAATGAAACCAAATATTTAATGCAGTAATGTGTGATTTTCATTAATATTTCGAACATTACAAAAAGGAATAAAGAATTATCAATGTAACTCAACTTGTGTACAATATCAAAAATTCCAAAATTATAAGACAAACTACGTTGAACACATTTTTTTTGTTTTTATAATAGCCAGAGAGTTTATAATAGTGCTCAAAAAAGCCATTAAATTTGTTTTCTAATTATAAATAGATTAAGTGAAAAAGTTAAAATACATATTGTTATGTAAACAATCAAAATTACAATACCTTCAAATACTGTATTAAAGTCATTTACTCCATTAAAGTCATTTAGAATTATTTAGTGTTCACTTCATTGACGCTTCATTGTAACTTTTTCACTCTTATTTTCGTTTTAATTAAATTTTACACTTTTTCTGTTCTTGTTTTACACTATTTTTTCACTTTCACCTTTGTAACTAGTTTTATGTACAACCAGGCGGCAGCACCGGCACGATTTGGACATCGTTCCTAGGGTATTAATTGCCTGAGCGATTAATCATTAAATTATATCTCTATTTCTTTTCTTTTGCAATGTAAAAACAAAAACAGCGATATAGTTTTTAATGATTAAACTTGCGGCGTATTCGAGATAGAACAATTTCTTAAATTAAAAAATAAATCTTTTATTCTTTCAATTATCATTTCAATTTGGCGCCAGTTTTAGGGGCTTTATTCACGAGCGCATGCGCATTCGATAAACGAACATTTCCGAACGAGTCTAAAAAGCGCGCGTTGTATCTCTATGTGGGTGTGGAATCTGGCATCGCTGCACACGGTTAATACGAAAGACAGCGTTGCCAGATTTTCACACGAATTCGCGAGCGAAATAGTTTTCAGGGTCTGTAGACTTACATGGATTCTTGTCTAATTTCTAAAAAACGCATATGTAGCGCCACCAAACGCGATTAAGTCTAGTCAAAAATGGAAAGCCAAATAAGTTTCAATCTATTTGCGTTCTATACTATGAATGAAATT
>JABFPN010004968.1:0-14004 GCA_022817305.1 Leptoteleia sp. ZL-2020 | reverse complement strand
GAAACTAAACATTTTCTACCTAAACACACTATATGCTACTATTGATACGATTGGCAACTTAAAAATTCCTAGAAAAACGCTATTGCAGCGCAGATTCTGTCCTGCAATAGACACCTCGGAAGCACCCATATAGTGTGTTTTCAATATTGATAACTATTGATAACTAAAATATTCCTATAAAAACACTATTATGTAATAAAAGATGTGAACAATATACACTGTATATTAAATATTTAGGTATGGTTCCCTTTATATCTACAGAACCTGAGAGAACCGACCGACAAAACGCGCTATAAGTTCTAGTTTATGTAAACGCACTTTTACTGGAAGAGCGGAACATCACCAAACTTAACATGCTATATGCACAACACAACTAAAAACATGACAATTTTGACAGGTTATACAGTTGTCTTAGAAAAATGGATAACTTCATGAATTAAATTACAGTAATGTTTTGATAACGTGAATTTGATTTTCAATAAGTAGTTATCTCTGTTATATAAATTTATAGCAGTCGTAACTTTTATATAAATTTTCGTATATAATATATAAGAAATTAACTCGAAATTTTAATAATGCGAATAAAACAGAATATTTCTTTAGACGATAGAAGTGAAACAAACTGTTCTGGTAATTATAACAAATAATTATTATTTATCAATATATCTGTCATACATTTTTTTTGTAGATGTAACGTGATTTTCATATTACAATAATATAATATTGAATTTAAAATTATTTCACACTTCATTGTTTGCAGATTCGTCTCCTGATTTAAATACTACTGATTTAGTGCAAAATGATTCTAAAATTCATGTACATTCTTTAATTAAACGAGCCGTATCTCGAAAATTATTCCTCGGAGAGTACACAGAAAAGCGCTATGTTGAAATGTTAAATTCATACAGGTAATTAATGTAACTTTATTTATATACATTAGAGATTTATATTATATAATGACAGTGTGAACGTAGTTATATAAATGTAATTATTCAAAATTCCTTTTCATCATATTTATACTACTATTGAATAAATATAGTAATCAAGTTTGATTACTTGCTTATTTATCACTATACTTCATCTTAGTTGTTGATAATAGATACAAATAAACAAGTAAATCAATTTGATTACTGCATTTATTTAGTTCTCCATCTATTGTTTAGGTACCAAAAAGTAAATCAGATGAATAGAAATTCTAATTATAAAAATATTATTAAGAAAAAAGTATATATAAATGTAATTAGTTTTAAAATATACTTTTCAAATATATATCAATTTATAAAATTGTTTTTAAATTAAATATGTTAAATATGTTTTAATTTTTTTATTATACTTTTCACAGTATTGATGATTATGTTCTTGTGTTATTATACAGATTATAATTTGTAAACATTTTTATTATATATATATATATATATATATATACAAATATAAAAAACGGTGGTTTTGGATCAAGGACCTATTTGGGGGACTTCAAGTTTTGGAGGGAATTTTGAAATTGAGTATTTAAAATTGTTTGTAATTTTTTAAAAACTGTCATTGCTGGAGCATAATTTTTGGAAGCATCCTCAAAAAATTTCCATTGTATATAATGTATTTTTAAGGATGGTCCCCAAAACTATCAGATGTCCCCAAAATTGCTAGTAAGCAAGTTGTTTCAATAACAATTTGACCTCAAAATCATCGCTCAATTAATATCAAAGTTTTATTATTTTTTACATATATTGATTCAAGGAATGATGTATTACTTATTTTATTAAATATTTTTGTTATACAGAGACATTATTGTAATAGATCATGTGGAACAAGAAATTATTCAAAGTTTAAGAAGTATACAAAAAATTGTCAATGATCATTACAAAAATAAAAAATGGCTTGGTATTACAAGTAAGTTTAGCTTTTATATATTACATTTTATAATTAAAAAATATAATATATAAATTACAATATAATTTAATAATAGATTATATAAATTATAATAATAATTCATTGTATGTGACTATATACATGGTTTATTCTTATTATATATGATCTTATATATATTATATGTTTATACCTAAAATAAAATTTCAACCATAAATTTAAATGTCATTAATATAAGTTTTCATTTAATATACATAATGTAATTAATATACACTAAAACGATTAATTACATTTTTAGATGATGATAATGGTTTTCAATGCAATTATTACTTATGGACCAATTTGGAAAAATTAACTTTAGGAAGATATTGGTTCAAAATAAAGTCTATTCACATTAATGACAAAGAAATTTGTTTTCAATTAAAAGCTATTAGACCATTTGGATCACATGAAAGAGTAGCAAGTATTAATGTTTCAAGTTTTGATATTAACGAGGTAAAATATTGCATGTTTGAATTATAATTACTATAATAAATGTTTGATAAATAAATGTTTGTTATCGTCTTTTTCAGATATTAAACAAGGAAAATATATGGAAGTTATTAAGTTTTGGATTTGTTTTATTTATGACTATTATAACATGCATAATTAACTTTGTTCCATTTTTTCTAAATTGGATTTTGAAGTTCGTTCATGAAGTCAGTTACCTTGTGCAGTCATTTACTCCTTTAGTATTAGGGATATATGATTTGGTTGGAAGATGTATAGGTGGTTTATACTGGATGATCATTATGATGTTTAGAAGTCCAAACCAAATGACATACCCTCAAAGCAATGTAAATAGAAAAAGAATAATGTATTAATTTATTTTAAAATTATTATAACAGAGTTGTACTAATTTGTAATTTAAGTATTTGAAAATCGTATTGACAATTGTATAATATACATTATTTTCATATTATTAACATCCGTTAACAAACAAGAAAGAAACACATTATAATTTGATGTTTTGACATTTATTATGTACCCTTTAAAAAATTTTCAGAAAGTCATGATGTTATTAAAGTTTAATTATAAATTATAATAATATAGTTTTACTGTCATTTATATCATTCACATATAATTAATATGACAAATGTCAAAACTTTATGTGTTACATATTAATATGTATTAATATAATAAATGTTAAAAATTATAATGTGTTTCTTTCTTGCTTGTTAATGGTCATTAATCATGTAAAATAAGATGTCATTTTATTATTATTATTATTATTTGTATTAGATTACACACAAATATGATAATTGCATGTAAAATAACAATAAAATTAAAATTATTTGTATGATTACACATTTAAGGTAATATTTAAAATTGTATAGTATAGAATTAAAACCTTTATTTAGCCAAAGGATAAGAACCGTCACTTCAGAGACTTGATATCAATTATATAATATTATTATAATGTTTTAGAACTATAGAATTAATCTTTGAATTGAAAACCGATATTTTCATACCGTGGGAAATATATTATCAGAATTTTGTCATTATTTTAAAAATATTTTTATAAAAGTAAAGTATGTATTTGAAATGAAATTGAATTTAAATATTTTTAAACTAACTACACTGCCTCAAAGCCGAACTGGTTTTCCATTAAGATATTTTCTTTACTATTAAGTAACTCATTTAGGAGACATTTTTTAGTGCATACTCCATATTTTTATTACCATATTATTGCTTCACAGTTACTTTTTATAATTGATCACTTCATCAGTAAATTATGATTAAAAATAAAGGAGTAAATACAAGTTTTATTTTTATATCTGTATTTTTAACTTCAAAAGTTACATAACGGCAATTTAAAAATAAAGTTGTATACAATACAATTAATTACACCCTATACCTTAATGAACATTGAGTAAGATTAACAGTTTTTCATAATATACGAACTAAAAAAATTTTTTAGGAAAGGTTTCTCTTGAGTTTATTTAAATTTTGCTTGAAATTCATTCTGCTTTTGCTATTCCAATTACACCACATCCCACACGAGCTCCAGCATTACCAGTAGTTTTTGATAACTCATGTCCACCTTTACCTAAATCATCAGGATCAGCATGAACCTAAAATCATTTATTTAACAAACATTAAATATATTCTTGTTCAAAAAATTTCAAAATTCTTCTTATTAAAAATTGAATTACATATTAATTGTTTAATTTTTTGATCGCATTAAGTAATAATATTCAATAAACTTTATATGAATAATTATTTACCACTAACGCTCTTCCAAT
The DNA here is from genome assembly GCA_022817305.1 of Leptoteleia sp. ZL-2020. Taxonomy (NCBI): domain Eukaryota; kingdom Metazoa; phylum Arthropoda; class Insecta; order Hymenoptera; family Scelionidae; genus Leptoteleia; species Leptoteleia sp. ZL-2020. The sequence goes on along the minus strand of JABFPN010004968.1, from coordinate 9,856 downwards.
AATATTGTGAGCTCCTTGCAGTTGAATGATTTTATCAGTAATGTTAACTTTTGCAACACCACTTTCATCAGCTTCTACGTTTCCTAAATCTCCAACATGACGATTTCCATCAGTTGGTCCTCCATGTTCTTTTCCTAGAGGATTATAATGTGCTCCAGCAGTAACACACCCTTAAAAATTATTAATAAATTTTAATATATTTTGTATATTTGAAATTAAAGTAAATTAATTTATACCCTTTATAATACACATTTTTAATATTTTAAGATTAAGTAAAATATATAAATTATTAATGCATATTTTTATTTTAATCGTTCAAAAAGGCAAATTTTTTAAGACGTTCCCTTGAAATTTTAAAATTTCTGATAATTTTGGACTACACAATTAAACAATAATTGCTGAGTTTCGGGACGAGAGTTCGATTCCTCGTCTAGCGGCGTTTTTACTAAGTGGCGGGGTGTTCAAGAAACCGCGGCTCGGGTCACGTGATACCCTCCCATGTGACTCAAGACCGCGGAATTAGAACACCTCAAACACCCGGGGCTTTCCAAGGCGGATTTTCTCCCATGTATTTTCCCTGCCTGCCTCGCAGGCTTAGACCTGGGCGAATGCAAAAAGACCCTTGAAAAGGGAAAAGGGTAGAAAGGATATAAAAGAAAGGAAAAGAAGAAAGGATAAAACAAGGAAAGGTAAAAAATACCCGTATGTGGGAGGTTGAACTCCCCCACTGAAGCTCCGGGCTAAAAGGCTGAGTGTAACGGGTAACAATATAAAAAAAAATTAAACAATAATTATACACTGAATTTTGTGTATTTAACATAAATTATATTTAATTAAAAAAATATATATATATTATGTATAATATAAACATTTTAAATTTAATCATGCATACGAAACTAATTAAAACGTATATAAGACCAATTAAAAATTAAAAATTCTGTTTTAAAAATTGGCACCTTGCTATCTTGTAAATTAAAAACCTTTTACTCTACAATAGATGGGTAAATCTTCATAATTAAAAATCGTTTAAGAATGAAATTAACAAATAGTTAATATTTGACTAATGTCTTCAGAGGTAAGTTTTTACTAAATGGAAAAATTAAGATAAAATTGCTTTGTAAAAACTTCATTTTTTTCTTCAATTTAAATATAATTAAACATTAATTTAAATAGTTGTAACAAATAAATGAGAAAATTGTTTGAATACAATTACTATGATTAATAATATAAGATCTGGCAAAAACATTCTGTTTATTCAAAATTGATGCACAGTAAATTTTATTTCTATTCTATCTCACTTTATTGTGTTAATGTAAACAAAAGAACGAAGAATAAACTTAAGTGTGTAATATAACAACACATTACTCTCATTGAATGTAACTGCCAATCATTGATTTCAAATAAAATTCATTGACGAAGGGAACATTAACATATTTCCAACATTACTTTTATTTATAAAAAACAAAAATATGTAAACATTTTAGAGAAGAAATGATTATTATATTTCAAAGTATTATGAAAATTTAATTTAAATTATAAGACTAGCATAAATATTTAAATTTCGACTAAAGGTCATAGTTGACTTTAAAACTTGAATATATAGTTAAATTGAAATATATATAAGACAATACAATATACCATTCGTAAGATCCCCATAGTTGACTTTAAAACTTGAATATATAGTTAAATTGAAATATATATAAGACAATACAATATACCATTCGTAAGATCCCCAAATTCGTGTACATGAAAACCATGAGTGCCTTTTTTCAGGCCGGTAATCTCTCCGGTGACCTTGACAGGTTGCGATTCACTCTGTACATACATAATAATTGATCACGTCATATAATTGCGAGGAAAAAGTGCAATTAAATTTGCATACATTTTTTCGTAACGCATCCATCAAACTTATACGACACAAAAGTAACCAATATAAAATACGCAATAATTAAAAATTATATATGCAAACTATATTAATACGACGCAATCGTTAAAACTTCAGACCGGCACAATTATCGAAGTAATAGCTTGTAATATTTTTGTTGTAATCAAGTTTTACCGTTTGTTCAAAATGGATGGTTCCCTTAACTTCGCCGCTTAAAATGCACACGGCTTTAACAGTCATTTTCGCTGTGAAGCAGTTGTTGCCAAGACAGAATCGTAGGATAACTGGTAGCGCTGATAATCAGCAATTATCAATTGAATCGTCGGCTTTTGCTGAATCACGAACAACTAAGTGCCGTGTGAATTAACAGACAATTCGTACGGACTTGTAAATTGCGATGTTTCCAGTAGTACTTTGTACCGCTTCAATGATTTGCTCACCGACGGACACTAATACAGACGACCAAATTCACTTACACAATTAGCGATATTTATATCGGTGTGTTAAGGTGATGCTGTAAGCCTGCTGCCACGGAGTTAGTGTCTTTTATAATTAAAATTTAATTAATTTATATTTTATGATATACGGACCAGAGTACCATTCTGTGGATACGGGAGTATAATTTGATTCGCAAAAATATATACACTGATGAATATCCTCAAAGAATAGTGATTTATACTATTACCTTTCGAGCAGACCACAAAACATCGTAGAAATCACTATTCTTTAAGAATATGCATTAGGACATATATTTTTGTGAATGAAATTATACTTTCAAAATTTTGATTTCAAAAGGCACTAACTCCGTGACAGCAGGCTTTGCACTTGTCTTTAACTTTCCTACTTTTAACAACTCTGAAGTGTATCATTAATTAAAATTAAGGTGATGTTCAAGGTCTGCTGTCACGGAGTTAGGGTCTTTTTAATTTAAAATAATAATAATTATTTTGTAAAATAATGACTAGACTGGTGAAAAGCGGTGTAAATTAGAATTTTTTACCGACATTTCGTATATTTAAAACCAGTTCACAACAGCTTTTTGTTGTTTTTCTTCAAAACACATATCATTATAATGTACAATACTCTCCTAACATCGTAGAATGGCGGCCTGGTCATTATATTACAAAATTATTATCCATTTCGTTTTTATAAACGAAAACATCAAAGCCGATACCGCAGAGCGCTACCCATGCTTTGAGCATCATCTTAATAAATTTAAATATAAAATAATTGCGACAGAAGTAATATTTATTACTAAATTTATTACTAAAAAATGCCATCAGTTAAAAAAGGGACATTTTTTTATTTAAAATAAATAGATTTAAATTGATTTAAAAAAAATAAAGCAATACAGCAACCCTACATTACCCACTCCTTTGATAAGGTAGTATCAGAGTACAGGTGGCGCCACTGTTATTTAATCCCAGAGCGTCACGTGACATCGCCCCAAAACCTACGATCTGAGATCTGCTGAGATCACTGGTTGTAGGTACAAACCATATTAGTGTTTATTGTTTTGGAGGAAATGCCTGATATTATCTATTGTAAGCAAATGAATACAGCATTAAAATACTGTCAAAAACAAAGAGAGTGAATTAACTTGTTTAGTTTTCATTTCCAGTGAGAATTGTATCATTCAATTCGATATAAACATACGTTGTTAATTTAATACGTAATACTTATTTGCTCCTGAGCCTAAGATGAACGAAACAGTTACGAATAATTCTTACATTTGCCGATTGTGTCTGAAATTCAATCGCAAAAGTCTTAATTTATATAATACCAGAAATGTAGAAAGTTTAAGGATCAAAAAATTTGTCCAGCAATTGTGTTCGATAAAAGTATATACTACAAGTAAATATGTAATAATATGCATCCTTGAAGAAAATCTGTTTTCTAATGTATACATATATTGTGTTATTTTAGCTAAAACAGGACGAGCCTTTCCCAAAATGTATTTGCTATCCTTGTAAAATGAAAGTTATTAGTACACAAGAATTTATAAACACTTGTAAAGAATCAGACAAGACGCTTCGTAGAATTTATTATACATCAAATGATAAAGAGATGAAATTAGAGCAACAAATTTCACAGGTAATGTGAAATAATAATTTATATCTGTTACTTGAAATCATAATTTATTTGTGACAAAGTCTATCATTTATCATACTCAATAAAAATGAGTTACAAAGAGTATTATCTATTTTCTTGTAATAATAATAAATATCATTTAATTTGTCTGTGTTAGAATGTTGTATACACTACTTGACCATGAACTGCCACATTCACAAATTTACAAATAAGCACAACATAACAGTTGGAAGTATTTACGAATTATAAAACATGGAATTATTCCTTGACCAATAATAAGTTAATGATAGTTTTTGTAATTGAGCATATAAGAAAGTACTGTTTGTAAAAGTTTGGATGGTCAAATTAATGAAATAAAAACAATAATATTGTTTATTCATATCCAAAAGTACAAATGTCACCTTTAAACAATTTCTTCTGTATTTTTTTATTAATAATATTTTTAATTTGTAGTAAAATATTTTTTGTTCATCACGTATGAAAAGTGACCTTTTTCGTGCCTCTGTTGCAGGCGCAAAATGACACTTTGCACCCAAAGGTGAGCAAGCAGGTGCAAAGTGTCAGCAGGCATCAGTTATTTTTTATAGTATTTTTTAAATTTTTTAAAAAATCTTTAGTTTCCCTATCGGATAACCTAGGTTTTGTACTCAAAAGATTACTTTTCTTACAAAACGAACAAAAAATTATGTTCATATGTCAGGCGCAAAAGTATTTGGCACTCGGCTTGTTTCGGCTTTCATCTCAGGCATCAGAAAAACCCTCGGCTCGCCTCAGCTTTACACTGATGCCTTTGATTGCGCCTCAACAAACCTCGTCGCAATAGCTTACTTTGCACCCTACATACGAAAATAACTATTTATAATTTTTTTATTTATTCATTCTTTATATAATTAAAAGCTGTTAATATTTTAAATATATTTTAAAAGTGAATAAAATTACACCTGAAACTAAGAAATATAATTTGATCATAAACAATTTATTATTGATATTTTTTTTGATAAATGTAAACAATCTTTTTTTTTCTTTTTCTCCAAATTGAGTCAATTCAGAATTAATCTGTCTATCTGCAGGTAATGTCTTCTGCTTTTTATGTTTTAAAGTTGCAATATCAAATTTATTAAATAATTAATTGATTATAGGCAGAGGAACAAGAAGATGAAGAGCCAGAAAAATCTAAAATGGAAATTGAAATTGATGACGATCTTCTTGCCAGATCTCGGTCTCTCCGAAGTAGTAGAAAAATAGCCTTAATTGCCTCTATACCCCTGTTAAATTCAAATTCACATATTAGTAATGATATAAAACCGCAGAAATTCGATAATGTTGATATGGAATCAACAGGTCAAAAAGTTCAAGCAGTAAATGAAAATGAAAAAGTTCATTTGAAAATTGATACTAACTTAGAAAATAAGACAGAAAAAATAAAAATCTTCGAAGAAAACAATGGTACTGAACGTTCTATTGTAAAATCTGAGATCAATTCTATTTGTGAAGAGGAGGCGTCCAAATGTTCTGAACTAAAAATTAATGATGATGATAATAATAGTCAGGCTGACATGCAGGTTCAGATTAAAGAAGAATTCATTATTCCGGATAATGAAAATGAAGATTTACAAGAATCGTTTTCAGATTATCTGATGGATTCGAATAATTCTAATCTTATAGAAACTGAAAATAGTTTGGAAATTAAGACAGAACCATTGGTGCAACAAGAGTGTACAAGTAAAGAAGAATCGATGAAAACGGACGATCAAGCAGAAAAGGACAACATGTACACAGTAGTAATTAATGAGCGAGAGGAAGAATTATTCAGAAGGAAATTACAATTTGAGAAAATTTCCAATCCAAAAATAATGTATAGGAAATCTAATACTGATTTAGAACCACGTTTATTTCATAAGATCACTTCTTGTCCTATCTGCAACAGGGTTTACGATAGGAAAGGGAATTTATACAACCACTTGAAGTTGCAGCACAATTTGTTAAGCATGAAAGAAGTACATAAGGTGCTTAGTTCAAGAAAAGAGATAATTGTACGAGAAAGCTTAACATGCAATATTTGTAATAAGATTTTTGATTCCAAAACTACTTTTAATGAACATCAATCAGGGCATCCTGGGCATGCAATGCAAGTACAATGTGAAAACTGCAGTGCAACTTTCACATCTTTATACTCTAAGAGGAGGCACCAGCAATTGTCATGCAACAAACCTTATGAATGTGTATTTTGCAGCACCAAGTTTCGTACATTCAAGGATTTTCGGGTTCATATGAACACACATAAAAATTAAAATTAAGTTTGTTTAAAACAATTTTGTTCCATTGTCGTTATATATTTTGCGATTTTATTATTTTTGCATTATCCATACAGTATTACATGTTTAGGAAAGCATTTTTTTTACTGTAAACTTTTTTGTTTTGTAAAACATGAAAAACGCTAAATTACTTTTGTATTTGGATCACTATTATTTAAAATAAATTTATTATTAATTGGTATGCTTTATTACATTTACCAATTTTGCGCGCGCGCGCGCACACACACACACACACATACACACACGATCGTGAATTTAAAAACAAATTTTATTCAAGGCAGTTTTATTCAAAACTAATATTTTTGAATAAACTTTATTTTTTATATTAAATGTTTATATGTTATTAGGAACCGTAGTTCTTAATATTTCATTATCTATCAAAAAATATTTCCCTTCAAAAAGAAATATTTATATATATATATATATAATATAGTTTAATTTGGCATTTAAGAATATTTTTGTTAAATTATGAGTAAAATGAATTAAAAGAACGAAAAAATGTCCGTAAAAAAAGTTCGAAATCAAACTAAAAGGAGAATTCCAAGAAAAACATTTATTATATATTTAATACAACTACTTTAAACTTACCATCATTCATGAACATTTCAATGTTTTGTAAATGTTGAATAAAGATAAAGTATAGAATTTCAATCTTGGTGTTGGGGATATTTCGTAATTATTTTTTAGTGCCAGTGACATTGCATGTTAACTAATTATACAAAAGCTGTTGACAGTTTTTTAATGAAACTTTATTTTAGCAATTCTTGTTAAGTCTAAAATTGCATTATTTATTGAGTATGCTGTATTTGTCCTCTACAGTTGAAAAATTTACATTTAACGACATCGAAAATTGACAACCAATAGGATATACTACCTCATCAGAACAAAAAGGATTGTAAGTAGTAATTTAAAAGAAAATGCCTACATAGAGTACATTTTTTGAAGAAACGACAAAAAATTCAGTTAATTCATCTTTATAGCGATTCTACATATTTGTAATAAACAATCGCGACAACGGTCAGACAGTTGAACGAAATTGTATTGATATTAATTCAATTACCATATAGTTAAGATTTTACATTTTTAGTTAAATTAATCAATCTTTAGTTGAGTAAATAAAATTGTAAGATTAAGTCAACAATATCAAGTAACTCTACTAAATTATATATTTTAGAAAATTTACTTGTAATTTATATTGATTTTAATTTAAAAATGAAGCCAATTCAGAGGTCATTTGTCTGTTTCAGTCGTTGAAACTATAATTTAGATTATTTTTTTGTAATCGAGTGGACATTTTAAATTTCCAAGCATTATTTTTATTATTCTATTATTTCATACGAAGATACAGTTAATAATAATGACACTCATTCAAACTCGAAATGTTTATTTTATAACAGTTAAATATATATAATTAAATATTTATATTTATTACAAAGATTCAGTGTTATTATCAAAATTTTCAATCTTGGCATGGCTTTTAAGATGAATTTTTAAAGAGGTTTTGTTTATGAAGGCCTTAAAACAAATAGGACATCGGGGTGCCCGAGATAAATGTCCACGAACATGTGCATTTAGTAGTTCAATGGATGAAAAATGTTGGTCGCACATTTTGCAATTATATCTCGTTTGAGCCTCCACTTTTATATGGGACTTAGTATGTGCATCTATTTCTGCAAAGCTCATGAGTTCCTGCGAGCAAACACGACATATAAATTTCACAGGACACAATTGACCAACTGTTGGAGATGTTCTTGTTGGAGACACTCCACTTGTAGTTATTTGTTGTATTGTGAAATCTGTTTCCATAGGACTGAAGATTTCCTTCGATTGATGACTTTTGGCATGTCTCCTACAAAATTAACAATTTCTTTTTTAATTTAACTTGAAAATCTGTTTAAACTTTAATCGCCTACACGGGAAAAAATTAACTGAAATGTACAGGACAATGCTCGTGGAAAAAAGAACTATTCGAAAGAAAAAGCATTTCTTAAACAAATTAACTAAATATCAAATCCTTACTGAAATGCTTCTTCATTACGAAAAGTAATATTGCAGGGAAGACATCGATGCACTTCAAGTTTCAGGGGATGCTGTTGCACTTCATTTAAAGTCTGAGCTATAACATTTTGTACTTCCGGATCCAAGTTCATGATATTTTCAATTTTCTTCCCCACATTTTTTGTAATAAAATGTTTATTCGTTAAATGCAATCTGACATGCTCTTCTTTTCTAAATACTTCTGTACATAAGTGACATTTAAATGGAAAATGTGGTGGCCTTCCTATATGTTGCTTGGTATGTTTTTCCAAATTTTCTTTTGTATGGCATTCTATCCCACAAGTACCACAAGTCGAATGTTGTTTAATATGCTCTGCCAAAATATCAATTGTTTCAAAAACATTTTTACAAATTAAACATCTATGTTTCTTGTTAACCTGCATTCGTTTCCTCATGTAAGTTTTATTGCATCTAACGCAATAAATAATTTGCTTTTTATTAAAAAAAGTACTTTCTAATTTACATCCATTCGTACAATAATTGATTGCTGTATTTACATTATTCGTTGGAGTTTTCATGGGTTTAATTTGTGCTTCCTGTGAGCTATTATCAATATTAACGTCAGTTTTTATTTTTTTGAGTACAGATGGTTCTATTTCTTCTTCATTACTTGAAATCATTGAATTTTGAACGAAACAACCGTGTTTTTCTTCAACAGGATCATCTTTTATATTTGAAATGTTATTCAACAATTTACTGCGAATCTTTCGAATTTGGAGTAATTTTACTGACTTGGGTCCAGGCTTTACTCGAATTTTGTCTATGTTAATGACTAATCTGTATTGATTCATCAATTCACTGGTCCCATTTTTTGATGGCCTAATTTTGTTATCTTTTGTGCCTTCTTGGTTCTGAAATTTAGTGACATATTTACTTGAAATTATACATTTTTTTTCTTTTCAAAATATAATAAAAATATATAAGTCGATTTTAGTAAAACAATGTAGGCCATTTCTTTTTGCCACATTATAACTAAAATGCTCACAAATTTTTTCTAAATGCAATATTTTTATACTTATTATTCTTATTTAAATGCAATAATCTTATTCATTATCACATTAACTTAGGGTTTACAATTTAATGTGTGAAGTATATAATGCAAGTACAAAGAACAATTTTTTTTTGTTTGCAAAACTTATTTTACCATTTAGTTTACACATTACATGTTAAATAATAAGAGAAAACTTCACTACTATAAAATTAAGCAATAGTATTATCATATTGTTTATAGCTAACATCAGTAACCCAAATATTATCTTGTAAAAAACTTGTAAAAACTCCCCATTCATTTCCTATCTATCCAATGTCTTTTCTTTTATTTTTCCCATATTCATTTTATATTATATATTTTCATTCTGACTAGGAACTTATGTCCCTGGAATACAAAGGTTATGTAAAAACAATTTTAATATGAAAATTAAAAACTTCCTGCATAAGTCTTATATTGTGACTCAATGTGCAATATCATATTTTTTTTTTTTTTTTTTTTTTTTTTTTTTTCTTTTAT